>KZ308866.1:74484-91724 GCA_000376725.2 Ladona fulva
TGTTGCCTGTCGACGGGACATATATAAAAAACAATTTTTATCCACAGGAAATGAAAAAAATTCTAGTTAACATAAAGCAGCCTGAGCTCAGATGAGCTAAGAAGAGTTGCTCCACAATTACAAGTATATACTGTATAAAAGTTTAAAAATATCATAAAAATATATGTACTCAGTTTTGCCAAGAAAAAGACAAAAATATTACTTGGCAGTATCCGCCAATATATTGATATGCAATCAAAACTCTCACACAGTACACAATCAATAACAGTAAACAAAAGGAATAAGCTATGTAAACAGAAACACAAGATATCATCATAAGCCAATTACACCTCAGAAGACATATACTTTAGTAATACCTTTTTGACAGATTTCATGAAATTATTTCTATTACCATTACAGTATGCATCAATTTCAGTCTTATATTTATTTAATAACTTAGGTACTAAATATTTAAGTTCTTTTTCACCATATTTATTGTTAACTTTAGGCACAACATAATAATGATTCCTAGTATTATATTTATTTTCCAAAATTTTTTGATATTCCTCCTTATCAAAGTATTTAGTAATTATTATGAAAATAAGCAAGTACTTGGGGATTAGCACATCATTCTTAGAATATAATGTTTTGTAATCAATTGAGCGTCCAGGGCTTAACAGGCCTAACATTGTAGTAATCCATCTAAAACTAATTCTAAATGAACATAATTCGTGTTTTCTAAACATGTATTTTAAACAGGACTAGTTTCGACCAAGACGATCATCCTTGGGAGGACCTGAGGATGACAGTCTTGGTCGAAACCGGTCGTGTTTAAATAAATTCGTAATTTTTAAATACATTTGGAATTCGACTTCGCTACAAAAGGCTACTGAGAGGAAATGAGGCTTACTAGGCTAGATGAGGAATGGGGTGTTTCCCTTGCTTTCCTTCCCAAACAAAACTTTAAACTGACAATGAGAATATGAAATACAAAAGGAAAGAAATCTAGCAGTTAGAGGGATTTAGTTCAGTTTTGTGTTATCTATATATATATAAAGCAGAAATTCTTGAGTTTGCGCGTTTGTCTGAGATTGGAGTCCACACCGTTTGTCCGATTTGCGACAAACTTTGCGTACGTGTTTTCTCAGACCCGGAAGGAAATATCTTTTTATTCGATGACTTTAATTGGTTTATACCAAGTACGTTCGTTCTGATGGATTTCCATAATAAATGCATGCTAAGTTCAATTCTATCGGTTACAGACTTTATTTATTTTGCAAAATTAAATTAGAAGGAATAGTCGTATGAAATTGAGATAAGTACGAAAAGAACACCGTAGAGCCGTTGGATCCTTAATTAATCCTACATTTTCTTCTTTACTTTGCCTTAAGCTTTGGAAGGGAAATGAGGCTTACTAAAGAATATGTATAGTGAGGCAGTTTGCTATTCTCGCTGATCCAGAATGTTAACAGCGGAAAATTTTCACAAATCAGCAAAACGCATCAATAAATAGCCCTCTTCAAATCAATTAATTAGAAGTGGTAAAATGATCGCCTTTATCCAGCATCACTCATACCCCGGTAGATTTCATCACAGACGCGAACAAGACAGGAAAAAAATATTGTAAGGTACATTTTCTTCCTTCGTCTACTTAAATACAAAAGAAAAACATTCCATTCATCAAAATAAAGCAGCGAGAACCCGAGTGTAATAAATCATACGTTCCGGATCGGCTCAGGATATCCGATCACGGAGAAATTCCTTCGATAGCAAAAAGCAACAGCGTTACCCTACATGGAAAAAGGGCGTTACCAAAAGCCTACGAACTCATCGCATTGATTTCCTAGCTGGCGGATGGTTTCGCATCGAATGAAAGAGTGAGAAAAACTAACCGTAAAATCGCTAATGCCCCGCCCTCGGCAACTCACGCCTGCCTTTTCATTTCCGCGCCTTTTACGAGCCATTGTTTCCCTTTGGAAGATCCGGTAAACTTCCATTCTCTCAGGGCGATTGATTCAGCCCTTTTTATCCCTTAAGTCGCACCTCTGCATCTCATCACGTTCGCATCCAAGAGCTTCTGTTTACGGCCGACAGAGGACTCCACGAGGCGGATGCTCCTTTCTCTAGCTACCTCAATCCCTACCTCGACTCGCGGTGACCAAAGAGTAAGGATCACCTAAATTTTAATGACGGTTATAGACGTCCGTCTGTCTGCTATCAAATAGGGAGTCTGACCATTTACCATAGGATCGAAAATGGCAGGTTTTTTCCCCTTCAAGAAAACAGAAAATGTATGTACTAGTAAGTATTAGTTTTTAATTAACAGCTTGTCTGCCTATTAAGATATGGAAAATAAACAGATGTCAAGTTGGTTGCAAAACTTCCACATACACACAGGAAAACGGGTAAGGGCGATTTTGCGCAAGATGGTGCGAACCCAGGAAAAGTCCCAAGGAAGAATGGACTTGAAAAAAAGTCTGTCGGGACCGGGAACCAGTCCCGTCAGACTTTCAAGTCCATTCTTCCTTGGGATTTCTACATACACGCAAATACGAACGTCATGAAATAACGACACGTGAAATTTTCTATTTTAAACATTGAATGATAACCTAAAATCAGTAAATTTGTTAATTACTCGAATAGGTAAGAATCATCCTCTAAAATGAGTTCATGAAAAAAAATTTTCCCACCACCGGGAAATATTACTATATATATGCCCGCATGTAAAGGGTTAATTTGCATCTACTTTTTGTACCAGTAATCTTGTACCTATGTTTGCCGGATTGTTTAACTGTAATCCACCATGTTTACGTGGCGAATGCATGGAAATGCATGTAAACATGGCGAATTTTGGAGGTTTCGGAATCTGTATATTACGGAAACCTGTCCATAACGGAAATTTTCTGGCTCCATGCTATTCCACTGAAGAAAAATTTCACTGTATAGATATGTAGTGATAGTTACGACCGAAATAAGTAAACCCAGGAGAACGTTTCCGTTGAAAGTGAAACTACCCAATTTCTATCGCGTGTTCCATCCTGAGTGCGCGGCCTAATCGAGGAAGTGGTTCTAACGACCACTTTCCAACGTCTAATATAAACCACATCCCTACCTACAAATAGAATACTTTATCAAGATGTAAAGGGAACGATGACCCTTTCAATGACGAAGTTAATAAAGCCGTCTTTTTTGGTTAACATGTTGTTTGTTCCATGAATACTACCAATAGGTTCCTCATGGATGCTGATGCAGTTGATCAAGTAACGACCTTTTTGACTCCGGGGCAAGCCAGTAGGAAAGCAAAACATTGAATTACTTTACAACAAATTTCTGTTACGTTACCAGGATCTTTAATGATGTTTATTTATAAGTGTTAAGGTTCAACAAACTCCGTTGTCTCCATAGTGGCAGTTGATTACTTACAACCAGAAGAAGCTCAGCTGTAGACAGCGCTAAAGCTGGCTACAGCATTCTGAAAAGTAATCTGCCTGAAGGCAGGTTGGAACCTCATCTCATCAACTCCAGGTGTTCAGGCCTAACATTGTAGTAATCCATCTAAAACTAATTCTAAATGTACATAATTCGTGTTTTCTAAACATGTATTTTAAACAGGACTAGTTTCGACCAAGACGATCATCCTTAGGAGGACCTGAGGATGACAGTCTTGGTCGAAACCGGTCTTGTTTAAATAAATCTGTAATTTTTAAATACATTTGGAATTCGACTTCGCTACAAAAGGCTACTGAGAGGAAATGAGGCTTACTAGGCTAGATGAGGAATGGGGTGTTTCCCTTGCTTTCCTTCCCAAACAAAACTTTAAACTGACAATGAGAATATGAAATACAAAAGGAAAGAAATCTAGCAGTTAGAGGGATTTAGTTCAGTTTTGTGTTATCTATATATATATAAAGCAGAAATTCTTGAGTTTGCGCGTTTGTCTGAGATTGGAGTCCACACCGTTTGTCCGATTTGCGACAAACTTTGCGTACGTGTTTTCTCAGACCCGGAAGGAAATATCTTTTTATTCGATGACTTTAATTGGTTTATACCAAGTACGTTCGTTCTGATGGATTTCCATAATAAATGCATGCTAAGTTCAATTCTATCGGTTACAGACTTTATTTATTTTGCAAAATTAAATTAGAAGGAATAGTCGTATGAAATTGAGATAAGTACGAAAAGAACACCGTAGAGCCGTTGGATCCTTAATTAATCCTACATTTTCTTCTTTACTTTGCCTTAAGCTTTGGAAGGGAAATGAGGCTTACTAAAGAATATGTATAGTGAGGCAGTTTGCTATTCTCGCTGATCCAGAATGTTAACAGCGGAAAATTTTCACAAATCAGCAAAACGCATCAATAAATAGCCCTCTTCAAATCAATTAATTAGAAGTGGTAAAATGATCGCCTTTATCCAGCATCACTCATACCCCGGTAGATTTCATCACAGACGCGAACAAGACAGGAAAAAAATATTGTAAGGTACATTTTCTTCCTTCGTCTACTTAAATACAAAAGAAAAACATTCCATTCATCAAAATAAAGCAGCGAGAACCCGAGTGTAATAAATCATACGTTCCGGATCGGCTCAGGATATCCGATCACGGAGAAATTCCTTCGATAGCAAAAAGCAACAGCGTTACCCTACATGGAAAAAGGGCGTTACCAAAAGCCTACGAACTCATCGCATTGATTTCCTAGCTGGCGGATGGTTTCGCATCGAATGAAAGAGTGAGAAAAACTAACCGTAAAATCGCTAATGCCCCGCCCTCGGCAACTCACGCCTGCCTTTTCATTTCCGCGCCTTTTACGAGCCATTGTTTCCCTTTGGAAGATCCGGTAAACTTCCATTCTCTCAGGGCGATTGATTCAGCCCTTTTTATCCCTTAAGTCGCACCTCTGCATCTCATCACGTTCGCATCCAAGAGCTTCTGTTTACGGCCGACAGAGGACTCCACGAGGCGGATGCTCCTTTCTCTAGCTACCTCAATCCCTACCTCGACTCGCGGTGACCAAAGAGTAAGGATCACCTAAATTTTAATGACGGTTATAGACGTCCGTCTGTCTGCTATCAAATAGGGAGTCTGACCATTTACCATAGGATCGAAAACGGCAGGTTTTTTCCCCTTCAAGAAAACAGAAAATGTATGTACTAGTAAGTATTAGTTTTTAATTAACAGCTTGTCTGCCTATTAAGATATGGAAAATAAACAGATGTCAAGTTGGTTGCAAAACTTCCACATACACACAGGAAAACGGGTAGGGGTGATTTTGCGCAAGATNCCCGAAGGAAAATTCAAAATTTCAAGATTTTGAAATTTCTAATGTGTAACCTGTGGAAATAAAGCTTAACAAACATTCTTAACATTCTAGAGAGTTCCGCACTTTCCATAAGCGATAAGTTACGAGTTGCGGAAGCAAAGGTTAGCGCCTCAGCTTCCGAGCCGCACGTTGAATTTTTTATCATATGCAAAGGGGGTTCCGCAATTCTTGAAATATGAGAATTTCTACGCAGTACTCAAATGGAAGACTGTTATAGTTCTTCAAGCACACGTAACCAGAAAAGATAGCGTCAAATGCAAAGAAATTAAATACAAATATATGGAAAATAAAGAAATACTGTACTTAATTATTTCTGTAGGATTCTTTAAAAGGAAGGAAAAGATGAGAGGGACTTCAAACAGTTCGATAAATAATATAACCGACCTTTGGAAGATAGATCAATTATGCATTCACTAGTATTTCATTAGTTCAAAGTCCCAATTTAATACCATGTAATATTATAGCGTGTAGAATTAGCCATAATTGAAAGATAACTTAATATTACATATGACTATATGGTTTATCTACCATATAGTATAGTAGTATTGTTAAAAGTGCTTCGACAGCTGAGGTCATTTCGCACGTAGGCTCCCACCGAGATTCGATCCCGGGACCGCTTTAATTGAAGTCGGACGCGTTGCCCTCTTGGCTATTCGAGAGCCCAAGTTTATCTACCATTCACTTAAAATTCTTATCATTGCATAATATTACTTTAATTTTTTTTCACTTTTTTATTAATTATGTTTAACATACTATAATGTATATAACTCACTTATCATGATGTATCTCTTACTGTGAATTATCTGTAATGTATCTTAGATCAAGTGTAAAGTATTGCCTACGGGAGGTTTATCCCTCCCGTACTTTGTTAAATGCCTGGCAGTCCTATGTTTAATATGTTACGCTCCCTTCCGGCGCTGCCACCTGGCCAGATAGCCAATTTGGAGCGTGATTTTAAATAAATAAATATTATACAAGGAAAATAATGTAACGTAAAAATTGTCAAGTTTGCCATTATTAGAGAAATTGGGATGGGAGATCGAGGTATATCATTATTATTTAATTACTGCTTTTGATACATTATAAACAGAATATTTCACGAACAGGTAGAGAATAAAAGTACACATTCTGAAAAACTGACAATAAAATATGCATGAGAAATTGAGGCATTAAAATCCAATTGCCCGGAGGTGAAAAAATACTGTCAAAATATCCACTCAATGATAATGGACGTTAGCGCTTTACTGTGCTTGGCTCGGCATTAAATCTTGATTCCACCACCGCCGGATCATTCATATTTAGCGAATCCAACGTACAAACTAGTTTCGAAGAGTCACATTCAACGCCAACTACGGCATATTCAGCCATTAACTTTACCGCCATTGTTTCCCCAAACTAAGTAAGTCCCGGGGTAGACTGCGGGAACTATATTAATCTCCGAATATAGAATTCATGGAACGCGTTCTCTGACGCAGGCAACACAGGAAAATGTCAGTCAATGCATGTAATAACATCCGCAGCACACACTGCATGCGTCAAAAACGACCAAAAATACGCATCCAATCTCAAATGCGAATATTTAGTCATAAACTCAAAAACAGAAAACGCAATAAATCGGAATTATTTCCAGATTCCCTCGATACACTTTCACTACGTTATCGCAACGGGGCTTTTGGGACTACACTATGAATTCGGACGGCATATTTATAAGGATTTTCATCTGATTTATAAGGATTTTCATCTGCAACACAATTCAGGGTCTCCTCAGCGAAAGGATAACTCGGCGACAGTGAACTAGGCAAGTGGACAACTCGGCGACAATAAACTGAGCTAGTGCACAACTCGGCGACGGTCGACTAGGAAAGTGGACAACTCGGCGACAGCCAACTAGGCAAGTGGACAACTCGGCGACAGCCAACTAGGCGAGAGGACAACTTGGCGACAGCCAACTAGGCAAGTGGACAACACGGCGACAGCCAACTAGGCAAGTGGACAACTCGGCGACAGCCAACTAGGCGAGAGGACAACTCGGCGACAGCCAACTAGGCGAGTGGACAACTCGGCGACAGGCCGTTGAATTATAAGTTAAATGTTATAGAAAGATAACTAACAAATCATAAATATCGAAATTTATTCTGCAAAATATTTCCTGTTCAGTAAACTACAACGAAATTGCAACTGATAATTATTCACCGTGTTCTCACATTACGGTAAACCCTATACGTAACATTATAAAGTATACAGTACGACTCGTACACATACGCGATACTGTACTTTAAACTTGCCGAACTTACTAAAGTCGATAAAAGACATCAGTTTGAGAAGGGCTGAAAACCGATTACCATAACAAAACAAAAAATTCAACGCTCGTTTGACTGACTTCAGATTATTCCAACAATCAAGAAGTCTTAATAAACTACTGACATCTATGATCGACTAATTTCTTTAACTGATCATTCCTGAAGCAATTCCATCCTTTTGAATTCTTAATTTGGTTCAAACAAATTACTATCTGATGATTTAACGGTGATTACGAAAGTGGAATGCGTCAAAAGTTAGATGAAATTAGTTTCGGGTAACATTCTTTCAGACTGACGTATTCTGAAGAAATCTTAGCTAACTAAATATTATTCAATCTTGAGTAAGTGATATCTTGGGCGAGACATTACTGAAAAGAATTTTAAAATTAATTTTTCTCTGAAATTGATTGCCTCCCTATAAATCAAAACGAACATTTTAGTAATCTCCGCCACAATTTTCGATGATTAGCACACTGCGCTTTATGACAAATCTCTGACAATTTCCCTTAAAGAAAACTTCGTTCGGTCTGCTTTAACTCCCACAAGGCGGGTCGACTCAGCAGAGGATATACCTTGCAATTTTATTCTGGCCAAGTCTGCAAAAACTCCCAATAAAATACACCCGAAGCCTCCACACCAATATCCTTAATCCTATCTAAAATCCTTAAAGAACAATTCACGAGTTAAGTAATAATTTCAGCCAAATATTTACAATCGCGAGAATGAAAATACCGACATGAATAAAGTATACCTAATAACTATTTAACTTGAAAAAAAAATGAGAAGCAGTTCTTAAACAGATTCCTCTACTGTATAAATATGTATCGGTGCCATGCAGGTGACTTAAATACAATACTATTAAAACCGACATTGCGGCTTCCTTTCTAACATTTTATTTAGGAAAGGAATACGTAATAACAGGGTTGTAACTCAATAATTACTCTAAATAAATTCAGGGCACTTCATAGATAAATGTGAGCTGCATAATATCGTAGAACGAACTATTTTTGCGTGAACTTGCACTCACATTATACGTATATCAGTATGTGCTTTATATTAATACTTAACACTCGTGTGACCCGTTTCAATCAATTCGCACCGAAATAACCTTCGCTAGCTGACATTCCGTTGACCGGAATGACATTTCACGAGAAGCCACTTATCTTCAAAAATGCATCACTACAGCTAAAAATACACCATTTTTCTTTTAGCGGCAACCAGTAATAGTCATCGCCCTATATTATTAGGTGGGCTTACCATACGTCCCGCTTCGACCGGGACTATCCCTGTTTAAACGTATGGTTCCAATTGATTTTACTGTTATCCAGGAATGAAAGAATAACTCCTAAAAAGACTATGATGTGAAATACCTCACTGAAGTGAAATTATCTCAGACTGAGTTTTGGAAGCAACGTCCCGGTTCGGGTTTTATTAGCATTCAAATATGACAATTCCCGGATTGTCATTGGAATGTGGTAACCCTATAGAATATGGGAAACCTGGATTCGAGTCCCAGTCATATCGCTATTTCACACACTTGTTATTCCTGGAGATTAAGCTGTGGCTTTACTGTGCAAAGTATTTACACCTTTAATCCTTTTATTAACCCTATTATTAAGTTATTTCTTATTATTTCACGTGTCATCCCATCTTTTGATATTTTGTGAATAAAACATAACATACCTATAACGTAGTAGAATTGATCAAGAAAATCGTCCTGGACTATATGCGTATATGGACTATCCTTCAGATAACTCAATTAATCTAACGAAACAAAGTAGAACTAGTAGAACTAAAATGCAAAGTAATGCTTTAAACGAATAATTACACATTGAGTGTTACATTTTAAGCTTGCGGTGAATCCACTAACTAAATCTTTTCAATTTTGTCGACTTAAATTACATTTTATTATTATTTTATTAATTTTTTACACCACCGATGGGTTAAATCGTAGAGGAGAGACTAAAGTCTCACTTTCGCCCAAAATACAGACGTTATTTATTTATTAAAGTAAGAACGGTGAATCTACGCGAAATCTTCAACCACAAAACNGTTTTATTAGCATTCAAATATGACAATTCCCGGATTGTCATTGGAATGTGGTAACCCTATAGAATATGGGAAACCTGGATTCGAGTCCCAGTCATATCGCTATTTCACGCTATCATATTTTTTTCCTCGCGATAATGGAGACCACTTCCGTTTAACGACCCTCATTTCGCTTTAGTGCCCGCAGTCCGAAGTCGGGATTATTCCGAAACAATCGCGGACGATCTAACTTCAGTCCAGCCATTCATCAAAAGCTCCTTTGTCGGATGGGTTACCGCAGAGGCTGGAAACAGGCAGCTTTCAGGCCGCATGCGGACTCCTCCGGCAATCAATGCGGCCATTCTTTCGATCCTTTAATTAAGACATTTTAACTATTTTCTTTCTTAGCGTCACATTGAAAATCGAGGGGGGAATATTTTCCTTAAAGAGGAAGTTTATTTTTCCTAACCCTAATGCATCTGCAGTTCACCTATTTAAAGACAATTTTATCAATAATTCGCACTGACTAGAAGGGTTCTGTAATAATATATTAAAAATGAATCTTATCCGTTATTTTAATCTCATAAGAGGCTTTTATTACAATATCTAAACAAAGTATACACGAAATAACAATACAGAATAGTATCCATAATATGATCCATGAAGTTTTTTGATTCCTTATCGTCGTAACCACTGCCGTAAAGAGGGGGGTTCAGGGTTATAACCCCCCTCCCAAGGGGGTTAAATTCTTTAAGAAAGATATGAAAAAATCTTAGTTCACCAATTTCGGAAAGAACTACCTTGTTACATAGCCGTATCAATCTCCTCGTTTTCTATTCAATTAATTTTAAAGGGAAATGTTTAACATCATTTGTAAGACGTAGCGTGCATGACTATACATATCCCTAAGGTGGGCATATTTTCATTATCTCAACTATCTCAGCCCCCCCTCCCCAATAGATAGATATATCCCGGCTGCGCCCCTGGTCGTATTCATCTCTTTGTTTAAGCAATCATTTATTTACTAACGACTAAATAAACGATCAATGTTTTCTATATTTCAAAAAATCCATAACTGATGTTCTGATACGTACCGCAAATCTAGATGGGGTTTTTATTCATTTTTTAAACATTCGTAAGATATTTTTTTCTCTTTCTAACAACAATGCCATGAAAAGTATATTTAACAGAACCTTTGTGCTATATTGACAAGGACTTGTTTCAAGCATGCCATTCTGGCTTAGTGAGGAAATAAAGACCAAAATCCCTCACTCCTCACTTAACCAAATCACCTCAATCCCTCTTGCAAGCCTTTCGTAGCTAATTCAGGCAGCAATTCATTCACCAGCTTCAAAAGCAATTCCCTAAGTGCGGAATTCCATTTTCTAAGGGATTAAATTTACCGCAATAACTGCGTACCTTCATATACGAGTAGATTCTTTGCCATTTAACCTTTGAAACGGACATTATTTCTATAATCATAGGTGCAGATACCAGTTACATAAGGGAAGCATTCTCTAACATGTAACGAGGTTATTGGCGAGATTATATACATCAATGAACCTCTAATAACACCCACTTCTCTTAAGTAAACTCTCCTTAGCATAACAACACGTGCTAAACCAAGCTTAATTAGTCAAAACATACTCATGTCTCTCGTGGGTCTTCCGCTGGAAAGTGCGATTTTTTCAGACCTAATTAAACACATTGTCCTCTCATACAAAAGCAATCCCTGCATAAACTTAAGCTTTCCGAGAAAAAGGGAATGGGATAGAGGAAAGAATCACGATCAAATGCTGGAAATTGGAGTCAGACCAAAAGAACGAGCAATTAGACCTTACTACAAACGTTATTCAGATATTCAAGAGAGTAGAAATGTCATCTGAGATAATTGGACAATGTATGAGAGAAATGTGAAGTTTTTAAACCATTTCCTCATAAAATTTTACTCTTCCATTTCAGTCGAGCCAAATTTTTGTTATTAGTTAATTCTGGAGGATGATTTATAATTGAGCATGCCAGACAAAGTTCAATTCTTACTCGTTTAATATTCGGAACTAACTTTCCTTTTTTAATCACGAAAATCTGAGCTTGCGTTCAAATTTATTGGAATTTATTTTCAAACCCGAGAAGTGGAATGCCTTAAAGACATTACCACGCCTATCGCATACGATCTTTAAAGAATTTACTGTTTCTAATAAAACTACTTCTGCTACGTTTGCTCTGAAACTACTACATTGATAAGTCGCATGAAATATTTTGCCATACGTTTTGAGAAAATTGAATTTTCTCTCCATGGCCGGGAAGTTACTAAAAACAACTTCATGTGACGCAAGTAGTCATCAAGTCAACGTTGAGCACTGACAGTTATCGGACCACAAAATACAAGGAAGAAACAATGGCACGGAGGAAATAATGAAATGAGCTATAAATATTCCTTTTAATTTTAACATAGTACATAATATCTGCGAGGAAAATCACCTCGACTTCGAGATTTTACAACCAACAAAAACGTTACTACAAATAGTAAAAAGCTTTTTATAAGTTAGAATTCAGATTACGAAACGCATCCGTCCCTTTAACAAGGTATAATATAAAACTTCCATCGCAAACCAACTCTGTATAACGATAAGTAAATAATTAAAAAGTAAATTGAATAAATATATAAGTAATGAATTAAGCATAGACAAAATCTTATACAAACACAACTATATTAGGGCAGCAAATAAATCTAGAACAGCAAATTACAACGGCACTCCCACAATGATTAAAAGACATTTAGGATATCGAACAGAAATTCCAGATCGTCGATTGCCGGTGTAGCTATCAAAAACATAATGGAATGTTAAACCACGTCTCATGGCCACCCAGATAATTTAGCACACCGAATATGGCGAGAACGTTTGATAAACAAGAGTTAACAGTTTCCTGAACAATCAATGTTGACATAATGAAAGTTCCATTAATGGAAAACGAGCCGTTTCCTAAAGGTTTAATTTACCAAACATACCGGTAGGGAGCTTAATGGAACAACGAGAGACCGTCTGATAATCATGCATCTGACCTATTCATATCACTGCTTAATTCCCAAAATAATAATCCCGTTGTCACTGTCATAACAATTAAACGAACCACTTTTCATTCATAAATTCATAGAATATAACGGACCAACTGACAGATATATAAATGTTAAGGAAAAAACTCCAAAGCTATCAAAATAAAAGGGGGGATTCGACCCCTTATAGTTCCCCGTATTCACTCCCTCAGTTTTTCCTTAACCTTTCCTTACCAAATAAGTATATAGAGTGATATCACAGCTGCCTGAAGATTTCAAGTTCTCCTCGACGTTACTGATACACATATTTCGAAATATTAATTGATGCAGCAATAATACAAAATTAACTTCATCCGTTCCACAACGAAACCAATTACTTTTATGATAATGTTTTTATTTTTCAAGGGATATACTTCAGTAAATCATTTTCAATGCACCGTGAGTACCTTAAAATACGTTTTCCCAAAACTTGCTCATTCCTGTAATTAATTTACCCTTGCGTATTATTAGAACATTTCCTTTCAATGAACAGCAATCTGAAACCTATTTTATTAAATCTGATAGAACAGGGATGAAACGTAATCACTAAGCGCACCATGCATGGGTGAAATAAAAGATTACAACACCAAGAATGTTTTAAAAATCATTATATTCGTATTTAGCATTGACTCCATCGATATTTTTCTTTAAAACCAAAGATTGGTGAATAATTCTCTGTCTCCTTAAAGATTTTTCCGTACGAAGTTGAACAAAATATACAAAAGTACGCCAAAATTTCATACAAGAGTACGTCAAGATTTCCTTTACCTTCATACTCACGACAAAATAATTCATCAAGACCTTGTGACGTGGTAGTCCGGTACACATTGTGTTTTTCTTATAATAACTAGCATTCTTCATGGAAAAATTCTCCTGCTTGCTTCCAACGATACTTTAAGGAATTTAATTTTGTGACTTGAATTAACTGGGAATTTCAATCAAATTTTAATGAGCCGACGATACAGCTACGAGCCTTAAGCGGATTACGAATCGATGGCCGGTCTCTCATAATGGAATGTCCGGTCTCACGTTCCTGCAAACACTTATATAGCCTGCTCCAGCAAACACAATTCATAATTAGAATAACTGGGCCAAATTCGACTAGGAACACTACCAGAGGAGATTTCTGGATGACGGAATACTCTGCCTAAAGCTCCGATTTTGCCCCTGCAGACATTCACCTTAATCCTTCGTTGAAGTCAGTTCCGAAAAATGAAGAGGTGCAACAGACTGGGAAGAACTCCAAATCGCTGGGCACCAATATCTACCCGTCTGGTTCCTTCAATTTGATCACACGGTAAAGAAATGAATCATGTCCGTGGTCACTATGTGGAAAAATAGCCAAGGGACAGCATTTTGTTATGGCATTGAATATTTTCGGTTTGTAATAAAGAAAGTAAATTAGGAAACTTGCTTTCAAAATATCCCACGTAAGATGATGATACCCCGAAGTCCAGTCACGAGGGATTGTAAAAATTCGTTTTACTCGTTCATTTCCTACAGTTCATACATAAACAGTTAATCCATAAATCCATCATTCGTGTTTTATCCATTTTCTCAACGTTTTCAGATGCCGAGCCAACGAATGCCTGTGGCTGTTGATGGCTTTTGTTATTTTTTAATCCTCTACATGCGACTATCCTTTTTATATATTTTTTCTAACATCACATCGCAGTTTATATCTTTAAATCTTATTTCCTTATTTCCTATATTTTTGCCTACATAAAACCAGTGGTTAGTTTACAACCTTAATTTATTAATGGGATTTTCGTGTACTTCTGAAACTGGATTAAATGATAGTGGGAACATCTTTTTCCCTACTTCGCTAAATAGAGTATTATATACTACACTGTATTGTTTAATTCAAATCAGATAGACCCTCAAAGGGTATTATATGACGTCAGAGAAGCCTTAGCAGAACATTTCAAAACTAACATAAAAAGAATCCGCAATTAACTTAAAGTCGGGTACCACTCTGCTGGAATGAAGGTTAAAGTTGCTCATTTTAAACTAAAAATAAGAAATAAAGCCATCGAAAACAGCACCTATCTAAGCTACTTTAGCGAAATGCACGATTCAAAAGCATAAAAACGTAACAACGAAAGCATCCATCAATCGCGCATCCAATAGATACCTACTCGAAAAGGGATGGAAACAGCTAACAACAGATTTCCGAAATAACACTGTATCGATTCTATCTCCAGCAGAACCACTCCATAAATCACCCACTAATTAATTCATGAAGACGTGCCCGGTTCGCGAGGATCGTTGAAAAGGATTCTTTCAGGGTCATTTTAAAGAGAACCAGACCGCCTTAAATCCTTAAGACGCTCTGCATTAGTCATGCAGGTAGTTGCGTGTTCCGGAAGGATTGCGTGGATCCCGCACGAGACCTCTGATGGCCACCTGTTGTACCCGAAGAAAGCACGCTTTTGAAAATGGCACGAGAGAAGGAAACCGGCGGTCGGATTTCCAATTACCGGCGAGGGCAGACCCTAATGGATGCGAAAGCAAGGCTCTCCGATTTAATTACGACACGACAGACGAAGATGATTTGATGACTCCGAGGGAGTGGCGCATTGTTTTAATTAAATAGGTGTCAAAAACCTGTGGTCCGTTGCAGAGCCGGATTCAGACGAGAGAATGAAGCACTTCCTCGAGGCAAATCATTATAGGGATTCCCAAACATTTTGAGATGATTCAAATTCAATGCCCAAGTGTAGGGGTACCTCCATTAGCACTTTTTCGTTAAAAATTATGAGGCCGCTTACAGGAGAAAACATTCAGAATACGGTGGATATATATGCGTAAGTGTGTAAGCCAGAGGCTTCGACGGTTATATTACTAGGTATCTCTGGGGATCCCGAAGGGTTTCGAGGCCGCACGAAATCTACTTTAAGGATAATCAGATGTGTAAAATAGCGTTACGACTGGGACTCGAACCTAGGTCTCCCACTTTCCGGACTGGTATTCTGAGTTACCATGTTGATTTTTAGATTTAGATTCATACCACGCAAGCCGCCAGTGGCTCATGGCAGGGATTGTATCAACGCCAGCGACCTAACCTAATCCATCCCGTTCACTTCTCACAAACAACTTTTCGAAATAGAATTTCCTCAGCAACAACATTTTTTTCTCGCGCATCGCACACGACATAAAAAACAATAAATATTCCTAATAGTCCAGTCAATTTATACATCGGACCTTGCAAAAGGTCATGTAGTTCTGATTTTTTAATATGTTGTTCGGACCTATGCGGGTACTAACATACCAATTTTGCAAGATCGAAAGACTTGTGCAATTTGCGCTATTCCAAAAAAACAACTTTTTTTTGCACTTTTTTCCGTTTTTTCTCAATATGTCCTAAATTATGCGTCCTACAGAAAAAGTTAATCAATTGTGTATTAACGTACATAAAATATCCTACATTTTAAGTCCACATTCAACTCCGTACGTCCAGAACTTTCCGAGATATGACTCTTCAAATATTGGCCATTTTTTACAAAAAATGAAAAATTTTCGTTTTAGTCTTGTATCTTGCCAAATAACTTGAGAAATACTCATTGCACAGGAAATTTATAAGGAACGAATTTATAGCATATTTATTATCCTTTCATATAAAGTCAAAATGACGCTCGTAGACCCAATACTTCCTTCGAAAATGGCATAGAAGTAAAATTTTGCAAAAGTGGATTTCTGAAAAAAAACAAATACTACAATTTTAGTAGAACAAACATCAAAGATATGCTAAGGAAATTAGTTATTAGTAACTTTTGCATGTTTTTGTTGTTGGTGTTGTTGTTACTTTGATTGCCATCCCCTCAGCCGAAATAAAGCAAAATAAAGAGACACTAGGGATATTCCGAGAAATCCTTGGTGATTCCTTGGGTAATTTGGAATGTGTTGGGTGTGTGAAAGGACAATGTATCATTAATTTTTTCCAGGGTTCTTCTCGTCACACTTCAGCTCTGCCGGAATCATCCTCAGAAATATACACCGAGGAACTTAAATCCATCCCAGTTTTCCCTCTGTCTCGAATCTCTGAAGCAAAGGGAGAATGTTTCTGCTAGATACTCTTCAACGTAAGCAAACAAGTAATATCTGAAGATGTTTGTTCATGCAATGAATTGTAGATGGGGAACACAAAGACCCTTTTGTTCCTATGTCGCCCTAATGAAATGACGAACCATAGCTAGTCGATGAGGAAGATTAATTCTTTCGCCCGAAAGAGAGACGATGCAATTGAGAATAAGAGAGAGAGGGAGAGAAATACCCTATCTGCTTTTGACTGCCTTTACGAAGCGTCGAGGAGTGTTCTGTAAACATTTCTGATGGTGATACTTTGTTTTGAGAAAAAATGAAGCAAAAGACGCCTTCAGTCCATGGAGCAGTCGGACCGCAGGCATAATTTCACTGGGTCAGCAGGATAAGATGAGGAACCACTTTAGCTTGAGCATGAGAATACGATGATAGTATGTGGTAAATGGACGCAATGAGGCATTATATGGTTGTATCGGC
>KZ308866.1:98952-275468 GCA_000376725.2 Ladona fulva
GAAAAAATGAGTTCTTGAATCTATTTGTTCTGGCATCTATTTCTCTGATCTTTCTCGCATTATCGGAACGGCCTATGTAGCATGGTGAACGCATTATGTCTGCTACATCATCTCTAAACGTGCTTTCTCTGAATTTATCCAGTAAATTGATCCTTTGTGAAATCTTCTAACTTCCAAAGATTCCCATTTTGCGTTATTCTGACAATACATTACATTTTGAAACAAATTAGTCGAAAAGTTTTTATATCGTTGAGTTCTGACTTTATCCTTAAGAAATCCGGATGTTTTCATGAGTATCTTCCACAGGTTTACATAAAAACCATAGCATATCCTTTCAAGAGATGAAAAATTCTTGTGCGCATCCTTCCTTGTGAACGCCGTTTAAACATTTATTTCTGGGGTATTATATATAATCTGCTTATAACGATATAATGATTCCCTTGAATTCACGAGGCAGCGATCTGCAAATATTATCCCAGGAAAATCAAAAGGCTGTTATTTATAAACGAGTATTTTTACTTCAAAGGGGCAATGAAATTAAGATAAACTTGTGAGGAAACCGAAGGATATCAAAGAGAAACTCTGGCGAATGCAAATAGATCAATGTAGTCTGTGTATTTAACTAATCATGTGTATTTAATATAAGCCTTCCTCATTTAAAAGGGCAATTGTATTCCAGACATATTTCAGTTTTTAAATAGACGACGCAAGGATTAAAAAAAAAAACGAACCTTAAATTACCTTTAAAGAGAACGTACCCTTCAAGGACACTTTAAAAAATAACTGAAATTCAGCCGTAGCCGCAAGTAAAAAGTATGAAATTTCAATATCAAATAACCAAAATTGCTTTATGGTGAGAAAATAGTATTCCCATTAAGAAGCAACATTTTAAATTAGAGTAATTTATCGCACTTTAGTTTTAAAGGGAAATGTGATAGAAAGCTAAACATGATTTATGGACGTTCCATAGAAATAAGCCAAATACATATACAGTGGTACCTTGGTTAACGACGGCCTTAGTTAACGACGTATGGTTGTGATGAAAAATTGTCTCGGGTAACGACGCATTCTTCGGTTTACGACGCCTTCTGACAAGGATTAACGAGTAAAAATGCATTCAATGCTATTCATTTAATTAATGACAATGTTTTGTTGCAAATATAATTGAATAAATCATATGTACTATAATTTAATGAGTTTTATTTTCATATTTTACTTGGAGTATGATTCTGGGAAATCGTGCCTTGGATAACGACGGTCTTGGTTAACGACGACAATCTTGGATCGGATTACCGTCGCTAAGCAAGGTACCTCTGTATTCCTAAATTAAATTTCACATTTTCTTAACTAAACATAAACGAACCGGTTGAGAAACAGCCAAGCAGAATAACACAACGTCGTCATGGTTTACGTGTATACCACAAAATTTTAATGACAATATCGGAAACTAAAACTACATGTTGACCTAGAGGTTTGTTACACTAAATTCCTTAGGCCCCGGAAATGAGCAATATATTACACAAAAAATATTAATGACGAGGAATTACAATAAATTGAGAGGTAATAATATCAAGAGCATATTAAAGATCAATAGGTTCATTAATGACAAAATGCAACAAAATATATAAATTACAAAAACAGTTACTTCGAAAAATATAAGATTTTTAAAACGATACGATGAGAGGATTTCACAAATTAATAAATCACATGTATCTGAAAACGCCGATAATTCTACTCGCACCCATGATGCTCGCAACGTTTCTATTAATAGCTTTGGGCCAATTTATTTCGTAGAAAAATCCATTCTAACTCAAAGAGATTTAGCGCTAGCAAATGACCAATCATATAATCCATTTGACCCAATTACTTCCTGTCCGCTTCGTTCCAAATTTCCCTCTGGTGCGTGGGTATCAAATTGGTTACGAGAAAACAAAAGCAACAGNGAAAAATCCATTCTAACTCAAAGAGATTTAGCGCTAGCAAATGACCAATCATATAATCCATTTGACCCAATTACTTCCTGTCCGCTTCATTCCAAATTTCCCTCTGGTGCGTGGGTATCAAATTGGTTACGAGAAAACAAAAGCAACGGAGTTTGAGTAAAAGCGAAATGGAAGCCTCTCAAACGAGCTTTTGCTGAAATAAAAATCGCCAATTTAATATGCAACTAGAAAGCAGATATTTAATTATGAAATACGCCCAATGAATTCCAAATAATTCACCAACAGAAGGTTAATTCGACATTTGCAAAATGCGTTACCGGCCTAACGCTTACGCTTATTTACCAATACCACGAACGTAAATTGGCTTACATCCGAGATTAATTAATTCCAGTTAACAGTATTAAACAGAAGAAGACAAAATTGATGAGTTCCGGAGCGATTTAGAGATCTACGACTAAATATCAACTCCATCTCAATTCAAGTATTAGGGATCATCCTAAATGACGTCATACCTTAGGGAAGTTCTGGTGATTTAAGAAACTACATCAAATAGGCCAGCCGTTCTTGAACTCAAATTCGTCATCGTTCATTTTTTGTTTCCCGAACCCTCAAAAATTTGTTCTTTCACACATATTGAGATTATATTCAGATTGCACATAGCATTGAATAGATACAATTACGAAAACTTTAGTAATAAAATGCTTTGATAGATTTAAATAAGTCAAATATAAAAAAGGAAGAAATTTGAGACGGTCAACATTCCATAAGACAAACATTTACAATCATGGACTCCGTATTTTTTTCGCGGAACCCTAGAGGACCCTACTTCAGGAACCGCTGAACTAGGAGATGAATCTATTTATGGAACTCTTTGTGACTGAGGCTGGCACTCAGAGATCCCAAAACCACGGTGACATTATTTACATCGAAATGAAAAAAAGATACGCCGCACAATAGACCAAGGTTTAGTCCGAGCAAACCGAATCTATCTGTAACTGTTATACGGAAATAAAAATCTAAAGAAACTCATTTATACAGGATATGATGGATTTCTTTGAATCTGTATAACAGTATTTTATATAATCAAAACAAGAGAACGAATAACGAAATTTACTGAAACATCTACGGAAAATACATAATTATTGATATAGATACAGTATCTGATAAAGCCAGCCAATAAACTAATAACATTTGAGAATTAGCCAAGTAGTTAAACCAAAGGACATTTAATTTGAATTACACTGATTTCTGATCTAAGATCTCTATTTCTTCAAAAAAGAAAGAAAAACGATCCCTCGACACTGCAAATCAATAATCTTCCGCGCACAAAGGAATTAATCTCATAGAAATGAATGAAAGAATTTAACGTTCGATATAAATTAATGTAAGACTCAAGAGAGGGACACACTATTTATTGTCTATGTCTGTACCCTGCAAGCCGCCTTTCGGCGTGTGGCAGGGGGTGCATGCACCATGACTATTTCCTTAATCGATTATTTTCGCGTATCGTTTGCGGAAAAAATGAGTTCTTGAATCTATTTGTTCTGGCATCTATTTCTCTGATCTTTCTCGCATTATCGGAACGGCCTATGTAGCATGGTGAACGCATTATGTCTGCTACATCATCTCTAAACGTGCTTTCTCTGAATTTATCCAGTAAATTGATCCTTTGTGAAATCTTCTAACTTCCAAAGATTCCCATTTTGCGTTATTCTGACAATACATTACATTTTGAAACAAATTAGTCGAAAAGTTTTTATATCGTTGAGTTCTGACTTTATCCTTAAGAAATCCGGATGTTTTCACGAGCATCTTCCACAGGTTTACATAAAAACCATAGCATATCCTTTCAAGAGATGAAAAATTCTTGTGCGCATCCTTCCTTGTGAACGCCGTTTAAACATTTATTTCTGGGGTATTATATATAGTCTGCTTATAACGATATAATGCTTCCCTTGAATTCACGAGGCAGCGATCTGCAAATATTATCCCAGGAAAATCAAAAGGCTGTTATTTATAAACGAGTATTTTTACTTCAAAGGGGCAATGAAATTAAGATAAACTTGTGAGGAAACCGAAGGATATCAAAGAGAAACTCTGGCGAATGCAAATAGATCAATGTAGTCTGTGTATTTAACTAATCATGTGTATTTAATATAAGCCTTCCTCATTTAAAAGGGCAATTGTATTCCAGACATATTTCAGTTTTTAAATAGACGACGCAAGGATTTAAAAAAAAAACGAACCTTAAATTACCTTTAAAGAGAACGTACCCTTCAAGGACACTTTAAAAAATAACTGAAATTCAGCCGTAGCCGCAAGTAAAAAGTATGAAATTTCAATATCAAATAACCAAAATTGCTTTATGGTGAGAAAATAGTATTCCCATTAAGAAGCAACATTTTAAATTAGAGTAATTTATCGCACTTTAGTTTTAAAGGGAAATGTGATAGAAAGCTAAACATGATTTATGGACGTTCCATAGAAATAAGCCAAATACATATACAGTGGTACCTTGGTTAACGACGGCCTTAGTTAACGACGTATGGTTGTGATAAAAAATTGTCTCGGGTAACGACGCATTCTTCGGTTTACGACGCCTTCTGACAAGGATTAACGAGTAAAAATGCATTCAATGCTATTCATTTAATTAATGACAATGTTTTGTTGCAAATATAATTGAATAAATCATATGTACTATAATTTAATGAGTTTTATTTTCATATTTTACTTGGAGTATGATTCTGGAAAATCGTGCCTTGGATAACGACGGTCTTGGTTAACGACGACAATCTTGGATCGGATTACCGTCGCTAAGCAAGGTACCTCTGTATTCCTAAATTAAATTTCACATTTTCTTAACTAAACATAAACGAACCGGTTGAGAAACAGCCAAGCAGAATAACACAACGTCGTCATGGTTTACGTGTATACCACAAAATTTTAATGACAATATCGGAAACTAAAACTACATGTTGACCTAGAGGTTTGTTACACTAAATTCCTTAGGCCCCGGAAATGAGCAATATATTACACAAAAAATATTAATGACGAGGAATTACAATAAATTGAGAGGTAATAATATCAAGAGCATATTAAAGATCAATAGGTTCATTAATAACAAAATGCAACAAAATATATAAATTACAAAAACAGTTACTTCGAAAAATATAAGATTTTTAAAACGATACGATGAGAGGATTTCACAAATTAATAAATCACATGTATCTGAAAACGCCGATAATTCTACTCGCACCCATGATGCTCGCAACGTTTCTATTAATAGCTTTGGGCCAATTTATTTCGTAGAAAAATCCATTCTAACTCAAAGAGATTTAGCGCTAGCAAATGACCAATCATATAATCCATTTGACCCAATTACTTCCTGTCCGCTTCATTCCAAATTTCCCTCTGGTGCGTGGGTATCAAATTGGTTACGAGAAAACAAAAGCAACGGAGTTTGAGTAAAAGCGAAATGGAAGCCTCTCAAACGAGCTTTTGCTGAAATAAAAATCGCCAATTTAATATGCAACTAGAAAGCAGATATTTGATTATGAAATACGCCCAATGAATTCCAAATAATTCACCAACAGAAGGTTAATTCGACATTTGCAAAATGCGTTACCGTCCTAACGCTTACGCTTATTTACCAATACCACGAACGTAAATTGGCTTACATCCGAGATTAATTAATTCCAGTTAACAGTATTAAACAGAAGAATAAATTAAGGAAATACTTCTTGTAACTATATTGCAGTTTTCGTGAACGATGAAGAATAGGTAAGGCACAAAATTAATTTTAGCTTAAATTTAAGGAATAAGGATTTCTGATTATTTCGCATGAGGTGACCAAACTTCTATGCAACAGTACTGTGCGGGAAAAAAATAAGCTTACTAAGAAGAAACACCAGACACACGTGCATAAAATTCTTCAATCATTAAATGATACTAATAATAATGACTCCTTTAATGGATAGCTACTATTCCAACTAACAACTACATATTCCCAATAACATCCATTTTAATATTTATCATTATTTACGAACACAACATTACATTTTACATAAGTGATATTCTACCTTTCGGTAGGTCCATGTGCCCTAAATATTCCCTATTCATAGCCCTTTCCTTCGCTACCTGGTAACTTACCCCACCCTTTATGTCATCTAACATTTTTTGCCTTTGCCTTCCCCTCTGACTTTTCCCTTGCATACGAACACAACACCACTCCCAATCCAGAAATATCTAATTAGCCGGACTCGAACCCGGGACCTTGGAGTTGTATCGCTAGCATGCCAACCACTACGTAATCGCGGCCGACAAAAGGTTGACTATACCAAAAGCACTGTATACGTACTGCATTGGTAAGCATTGGAACTAGAGTCACATATTTTATGGTCACTCAGCAATTTAGACAACGTATGAATTGAGCGTGATTTTTCGAATTCGATTCTGATGTTAGTCTAAAATTAGAAGTTTATCAGAATTTATCATTTGCATTAGCGGACGACCTCCTGGAAATTAAGGAAACGTTAACAAAAACGAACTTCAGTATAATTCAGTCAACGATACAAAAATAATGAACCGAGGTACCGCCTGTTTTAATAAGTAATATCCTGTTATATAATCCTAATGGGATATTGGTCGACTTTAAGCCCACCTTCTGAAAGACTTCAAGAACAGTTATAAAATATTCATACGGCACACATCCATAGGTAGGGAAGTGGAATTATAATTCGGAAAGTCAAAATGTTCAATTCATGATAGAAAAACGGAGTCCAGTTGATCCCCTTGGAAGTTGATTTCGGTAATAATAAGCCGGATACATTGGGATTTACTCGCCAGATAATCTCCTGAAAAGCCAAATCAATATTCGACATTCCAACTCAATTGCTGATGATAAAAAATATAAAAAACACACCAAACTAAATTAGCGGTCCCTTTTTTGAAATGCCACGATAAACAAAATGAAAGCACAGGAATCAAAATTTCAATTGGAAAATAAATGCCGTTTCATATAACTCCGCAGCACTTCAGAGAGCAAGATTCATGGGGATTACTATGTTTCTTGTAACGGGATCAAGTCCCCTGGTTGAAATTCGATTCCAGTATTTTATTTTGTCAATAAATGCACGTGCATCAATACTGACACATGCTTAACGATAATTTCCTCGTAGCATTAGAGAGGCTAACAGGATAGATTAGGNAACAACATATTAAAAAATCAGAACTACATGACCTTTTGCAAGGTCGAGCCCTTCTTTGTGTCTAATTTGACTGGACTATAAAGCTCAGTCTACACTATGGACCTTAACGCTCTAAAGTCCCAAGTTAGAACAGACAGACAAAATACAGTCGAGGGAGTAATTAGTAGAACATAGGAATTCATATGAATTTTGAATCTCCCGAAAATATAAATGAAATCGAGTGATTAGGCATGGACCTAATAAGGGATTAATCTCATGGACATGGCAATGGGGTGTTTTGTAAACCCTTTTCAGAAGCAAAGTCGAAATCCTCTCGCTTGGTTTCGTTTAGTGTTAGCTCTGATCTCATGGGGGGGGTAAACCTCCAAAACCTCCCCCTTGGCTAAGCCTCTGAGGATAGCTCAAAATAAAAGTGCCAAAAAATTCCCAGTACCGAAGTAAATTGCCAACTACATTGGCATCTACACTGAATTCACTGCGCCATGAATGTCTTTCTTCTAAATCATTACAGGCATTTTTTCGCAAGAACAAATTTGTTATACACAACAAGTTATTTTATTGACATTTAATAGTCTATTCTCTCTTATCTTCCCATCTATGGACAACAATGTTACTTTTAGATTTAGTTTTAAATTCATACCTACTGGGGTATGGTAGGGGGTGTGAAAACACCAAACACCTAACCTAATCTATTCGGTTCGCATCTCTAATGCTCTGCAGAAAGAACGACCAGAAGTAACTATTTAGCGATTAATTTCTTGCAACGCTTGGTCGTCGCCTCTCGGAGATCGCGATCGTTTACCAGAATAACTAGGTCATCAACTTCCAAAGATTCTGAATCGAAGAATTTGTTGAGAAGCATCCGTCGATAATCTGATCTTCCCACCTGGAGCGAATTACACCCAAGAGATTTTATCATAGCCGTAACGCTACTGCCGAACCCGAAGTCTCCACTGACTAAACGGTCTGCTCTATGTTGGATCATTTTTAAATCTGAAACGAACCCCGCTTCGTTCGGATCCCACATTGCGCACCAGTATTCGAGACTAGGCCGAATGAGGGATTAAATAAGCTATTCCTTTGAATACTGACATCCCCTCAGGGTTCTACTTGTCAATCTCTGCATTCTATTCGCCTTTCCTATAACATCAGGAATATGTTCTTTGAACGATAAACTACAGCTGAATGTAACTTCTAGGTATTTATTGTGACGCACTAACTCTGGTGGATATCCTGAATTTGATATTGTACGCTAGTAACGTTGGTGGAACGCGTCTTTGTTGCGTCTCTTCCACACTGTGATAGGGATGATGTGCGTGAATGTGTATAGGGGATTGACTCAATTGCTGGAACATGAACAGTGTCTTCCTTTGAATATTCCTAGATCAGAGCGAGAGAACCTGCGGCCCACAGGCCAAAAGTGCCCTTTCCGGTTCTTCGGCGACCTTTCAGTAACCTGCTGAAACATTGCCAGTATTTAAATAATCTTGTTTACCACTCATGCAAATGCTGCCAAATGAAAATCATAATGGAAAATATTTTTCATCATACCAGCAATTGAATTCAATTTTTCATGAAATTTCGACGTTAAACTATTTGAATGTAGGAAAAAAGATACTGGGATTCACCTTATCTTATACAGTCCACTGGAAAATGTGGTCTTCCTATGCTTAAGGTTTTCCACCCCCGTAATAGTACAGCGAAACTTGTCTACGGCGGAATTCCATGGTGTCAGAAAAATTTTCCGTTACGGACTGGTTCCCGTAATAAAAAAGTTCGAGATACTGGATAAGGATTCCTATCCCGCAGATCGGGACCGATAAATGTTTCAATAATGGACAATTTCCCATTATATGCAGGTTCCGCAAGACACAAGTTCCACCGTAATACTATTCCGACCGTTACAGAAAAGCTCTTCCCATTAAGAACGCACGCTTCAAAGGAAAACATCGCAGACACTCATTCCCTTTCATCACCTTATCCCCGACACCTCTTATGAAAAAAACCAAAGGGAGGCTGTTTTAATTAACGCCTATTTTAATTAATTTGTTTGCCACACTAGAAGCGTTGTAAGCGAGGTTGATAGCACGGCTCGAAAAGGGAAAGGTGAGAGTAATTAAAACACGGGAGAGGAAGAGTTTTGTTTTAAAAATTAACGACTGCAACGACACCTCGGGATAAAATTTTAAAGGGACGCGTTAACATTCGAGTTACACGAATAATTCGTTCGCACGACTTGAAATGCTACGCAGATACTTTCGAAGCGCTCCGCTTGAATTCCATGGAAATTTCTGCATCGCCGAAGTCACGACATCTACGTGAGTCGATTTAAGGATTCTGAACAGCGAACGGTACTGCAAAATTTCTACGTGGGACTTGAGATTACTTCCAAATTATTTCTTCGTAAATGTACGCATTAACTCTTTAACCACGTAATAAAATATATCCAAACGAAAATTTCCCTCCTTCACTCACGTGATTCGTTATTCGAAGACAATCGCTTCCCCAAGGCATTTGAGATTACACTAAGAGTTGAAAAACCTGAGGAATTTAAGCCACATGTGAAAAATAAATGGAAAGAGTTAGGGAGTCTTTCTACGATCTGTGCACATCGACTGGGTTTCTACGACGAAATGGCATTTTAAAAATTGATTGGAGAAAAGTTCATACAAAATTTGTCTTCAGTTCGTCCCCCACCTTGATAAGATTCTAGATCCGCCCCAGGCTTCCATGAATATGCTATGGATCTTATACATTTTTTTAAATTGAACTACTTGAACTTTCAAGCGGAATTCATAAGAAGCCATTGGAGTTGATTTTCCAGTCCTAAATCTCATCGAGATCAAGGATCCTGATGTCTGACTTTACACGTTATATGTTCATTCTAAAGTCGAAAACTAAGGCCTGGTATTTTAATGTATACTTAAAATGGACTTTAGCTAAGGTTCACTTAAAGGCCTGGTATTATGTTTTGTTGGTTTCAAAGTGAAGATTACAATAAATCACCTATATATATGATGAGTTTGCATGGAGAAGCACAATAATCTTCACTTTAACTCTAAAAAAACCAATATGATACTGGGCTCTTGAGTGAACTTAACTTATAACACCGGGTATAATACCTTTAGACATAATACCGGGACTAAGAAAATGTCGATGAAAGTACATAGATATTTCCCAAAAATTAAGACAATGGGGAAATACATATTTTTGTACTACGCACCTGTACCATAAGGCAAATAATATTCCATTCAACAAACGCTTGATCTAAAATATCAAACGTGACCCTCTGAAAATTACAAGTAATCCATTCGTAAAGATATATTAAAGCAAAACAAATTTAAGTTCTAACGGTTATATAATCAGAAAAGTGTGAATCTTTCACTATTAAAGAGTGATAGCGAGCGACTAGGAAAATGCCACCCAAGTCGGCATTAAGTTCTACTACCACGTCCTGATGAATGGAATATTTTTCATTTATCTCTTGGTACAGGATAGAAAAAAATGTACCTAGCATTAACTTTTACCTCAGTTTTGTTCATGGCTGTGATAATATGAAAGCTACTGAGGTATGAGTGATCCTGATTAATGACATTGATTAGGGTCTCTCATTTCTGAATGCTACAAAATGTGTTACTCGTAGAGTCATTGTGCTTACGTGGACTAATTCAGCTTATAGCATTCTGCCTCAGTGAGGAAAGGAATGGCAATCTACCTCACTCTTCATTTTTCCTAGTCGCCTCAGCCTCCTCTCCAAGGCTTTTCGTTGCTCATAGTGAAGGGAGAAGGCCTGAAAACGGTACAGTCTATATTACCTCTGAACCCAGCCCTGATTTCCTCCATCGATTACTCCGTTTGTTTGTACATACAAAACCTATGATATCAAACACTCGTATTCCTCTCCTCCTTTGCAAGCATTACCTAAAACCCCGTTAGAACCACGCAGGAAAATCCAGAACAATCAATGCCGCTACGGGAAAAAATCAAAGACCCCACCGCAAACTAACCCAACCATACTAATAACACAACGTGAAAGCGGCGCTCCATTCAAAAGCCCACGTACGCGGACCGATCTCGAAGGAAAGAGGGAGAGAATGCTAACATCGAATCGACCGCTCATTGGGGAACAAGACAATCGTTCTTCCTCCATCCGCTAGGCCAACTCCTTTTGTTCCGCGACAAAAGACTCCCTCGGAGACGAAAGGGAGCGAGTACAGTGCGTAGAAGGGGAGGCGAAATGCCGCAATGCGACTTGCGAAAACATCCGTGCAATTCGCACGCGTCGGAATAAGCAAGGGCGACGCCTGACGTGGAGAATCGGAGGGGGATTCTGAGGACTGGATTCAATCTTCCCCGACGCACATGACCTGACAAAATTGCTGCGAAGCGATTCGAGGCTCGGAAAAAATGTCCTCGGGATCAAATCCTGCTAGGGTTCGGGATGGCTTGACCGGATCTTGGAAAGAAGATTGTACGCGAAGACATTCTTCCACACCGATGGATGGATTTATCGATGCCGTGATACATTGTGAACTCTAATGCTTCGCGATTTCTCAGTCGCTATTGGTAACGTCGCGAGAGGAGTCAATTTCTGTTCTTTGTAGGTCAAGATTTGTTTCACTACCACATATCTATGAATGGCTTTCATTTGTCCTTTAGTGCAGGATATAAAAAAGGGCATCTTTCATTCACAGTTCCCCGAGTTATGCCCATTGCGGTGATAATATGAAAGCTACGAAGGTATGAATGGATCTAGAGTGGCATTCTTCTAACAGAGACATAACTTGTCTCTTGGGGGGTTCCGAACCATAGAGTAAACGCAAAATTACATACATTCCCGAGGCAACCCCTAAATATAATAAATATGTAATCAGATATATATTTATATATTCCCTGAGAAAAACCAGTGGCATGTGTAACTGTAAATATTTAAATAATTAATTTTTCTAATCAGAAACACTTCGCACTTTCCACAAAAATTACCAAACACTACCGATTTCGACCATGACGATAATCCTCAGGAATAACAATTTACCTTCAATAACCTAAATTTAAAAAATTCCACTTTGGCTCTGGGTTAACACCCAAAAACCCCCTGGCTACACCACTGCTTGTAAATCACTCTTTAACGAATTCAATGAAAACTGTTATCCATTCATTTTCGTACGACAATAATTCTAGCACCGTGTTGTGGAAAAAGTTTCTCAAGAAGAACACATCAGACAAAATTGATGAGTTCCGGAGCGATTTAGAGATCTACGACTAAATATCAACTCCATCTCAATCCAAGTATTAGGGATCATCCTAAATGACGTCATACCTTAGGGAAGTTCTGGTGATTTAAGAAACTACATCAAATAGGCCAGCCGTTCTTGAACTCAAATTCGTCATCGTTCATTTTTTGTTTCCCGAACCCTCAAAAATGTGTACTTTCACACACATATTGAGATTATATTCAGATTGCACATAGCATTGAATAGATACAATACTTTAGTAATAAAATGCTTTGATAGATTTAAATAAGTCAAATATAAAAAATGAAGAAATTTGAGACGGTCAACATTCCATAAGACAAACATTTACAATCATGGACTCCGTATTTTTTTCGCGGAACCCTAGAGGACCCTACTTCAGGAACCGCTGAACTAGGAGATGAATCTATTTATGGAACTCTTTGTGACTGAGGCTGGCATTCAGAGATCCCAAAACCACGGTGACATTATTTACATCGAAATGAAAAAAAGATACGCCGCACAATAGACCAAGGTTTAGTCCGAGCAAACCGAATCTATCTGTAACTGTTATACGGAAATAAAAATCTAAAGAAACTCATTTATACAGGATATGATGGACTTTCTATGAATCTTTATAACAGTATTTTATATAATCAAAACAAGAGAACGAATAACGAAATTTACTGAAACATCTACGGAAAATACATAATTATTTATGCAAAGCCAGCCAATAAACTAATAAAATAAAACCATAGGATATTTAATTTGAATTACACTGATTTCTGATCTATGGTCTCGGTGAGGAATATGTAAAATTATGGCTAACTGTATTTCTTCATAAAAGAAAGAAAAAAGATCCCTCGACACTGCAAATCAATAATCTTCCGCGCACAAAGGAATTAATCTCATAGAAATGAATGAAAGAATTTAACGTTCGATATAAATTAATGTAAGACTCAAGAGAGGGACACACTATTTATTGTCTATGTCTGTACCCTGCAAGCCGCCTTTCGGCGTGTGGCAGGGGGTGCATGCACCATGACTATTTCCTTAATCGATTATTTTCGCGTATCGTTTGCGGAAAAAATGAGTTCTTGAATCTATTTGTTCTGGCATCTATTTCTCTGATCTTTCTCGCATTATCGGAACGGCCTATGTAGCATGGTGAACGCATTATGTCTGCTACATCATCTCTAAACGTGCTTTCTCTGAATTTATCCAGTAAATTGATCCTTTGTGAAATCTTCTAACTTCCAAAGATTCCCATTTTGCGTTATTCTGACAATACATTACATTTTGAAACAAATTAGTCGAAAAGTTTTTATATCGTTGAGTTCTGACTTTATCCTTAAGAAATCCGGATGTTTTCACGAGCATCTTCCACAGGTTTACATAAAAACCATAGCATATCCTTTCAAGAGATGAAAAATTCTTGTGCGCATCCTTCCTTGTGAACGCCGTTTAAACATTTATTTCTGGGGTATTATATATAGTCTGCTTATAACGATATAATGCTTCCCTTGAATTCACGAGGCAGCGATCTGCAAATATTATCCCAGGAAAATCAAAAGGCTGTTATTTATAAACGAGTATTTTTACTTCAAAGGGGCAATGAAATTAAGATAAACTTGTGAGGAAACCGAAGGATATCAAAGAGAAACTCTGGCGAATGCAAATAGATCAATGTAGTCTGTGTATTTAACTAATCATGTGTATTTAATATAAGCCTTCCTCATTTAAAAGGGCAATTGTATTCCAGACATATTTCAGTTTTTAAATAGACGACGCAAGGATTAAAAAAAAAAACGAACCTTAAATTACCTTTAAAGAGAACGTACCCTTCAAGGACACTTTAAAAAATAACTGAAATTCAGCCGTAGCCGCAAGTAAAAAGTATGAAATTTCAATATCAAATAACCAAAATTGCTTTATGGTGAGAAAATAGTATTCCCATTAAGAAGCAACATTTTAAATTAGAGTAATTTATCGCACTTTAGTTTTAAAGGGAAATGTGATAGAAAGCTAAACATGATTTATGGACGTTCCATAGAAATAAGCCAAATACATATACAGTGGTACCTTGGTTAACGACGGCCTTAGTTAACGACGTATGGTTGTGATGAAAAATTGTCTCGGGTAACGACGCATTCTTCGGTTTACGACGCCTTCTGACAAGGATTAACGAGTAAAAATGCATTCAATGCTATTCATTTAATTAATGACAATGTTTTGTTGCAAATATAATTGAATAAATCATATGTACTATAATTTAATGAGTTTTATTTTCATATTTTACTTGGAGTATGATTCTGGAAAATCGTGCCTTGGATAACGACGGTCTTGGTTAACGACGACAATCTTGGATCGGATTACCGTCGCTAAGCAAGGTACCTCTGTATTCCTAAATTAAATTTCACATTTTCTTAACTAAACATAAACGAACCGGTTGAGAAACAGCCAAGCAGAATAACACAACGTCGTCATGGTTTACGTGTATACCACAAAATTTTAATGACAATATCGGAAACTAAAACTACATGTTGACCTAGAGGTTTGTTACACTAAATTCCTTAGGCCCCGGAAATGAGCAATATATTACACAAAAAATATTAATGACGAGGAATTACAATAAATTGAGAGGTAATAATATCAAGAGCATATTAAAGATCAATAGGTTCATTAATAACAAAATGCAACAAAATATATAAATTACAAAAACAGTTACTTCGAAAAATATAAGATTTTTAAAACGATACGATGAGAGGATTTCACAAATTAATAAATCACATGTATCTGAAAACGCCGATAATTCTACTCGCACCCATGATGCTCGCAACGTTTCTATTAATAGCTTTGGGCCAATTTATTTCGTAGAAAAATCCATTCTAACTCAAAGAGATTTAGCGCTAGCAAATGACCAATCATATAATCCATTTGACCCAATTACTTCCTGTCCGCTTCATTCCAAATTTCCCTCTGGTGCGTGGGTATCAAATTGGTTACGAGAAAACAAAAGCAACGGAGTTTGAGTAAAAGCGAAATGGAAGCCTCTCAAACGAGCTTTTGCTGAAATAAAAATCGCCAATTTAATATGCAACTAGAAAGCAGATATTTGATTATGAAATACGCCGAATGAATTCCAAATAATTCACCAACAGAAGGTTAATTCGACATTTGCAAAATGCGTTACCGTCCTAACGCTTACGCTTATTTACCAATACCACGAACGTAAATTGGCTTACATCCGAGATTAATTAATTCCAGTTAACAGTATTAAACAGAAGAATAAATTAAGGAAATACTTCTTGTAACTATATTGCAGTTTTCGTGAACGATGAAGAATAGGTAAGGCACAAAATTAATTTTAACTTAAATTTAAGGAATAAGGATTTCTGATTATTTCGCATGAGGTGACCAAACTTCTATGCAACAGTACTGTGCGGGAAAAAAATAAGCTTACTAAGAAGAAACACCAGACACACGTGCATAAAATTCTTCAATCATTAAATAATACTAATAAAAATGACTCCTTTAATGGATAGCTACTATTCCAACTAACAACTACATATTCCCAATAACATCCATTTTAATATTTATCATTATTTACGAACACAACATTACATTTTACATAAGTGATATTCTACCTTTCGGTAGGTCCATGTGCCCTAAATATTCCCTATTCATAGCCCTTTCCTTCGCTACCTGGTAACTTACCCCACCCTTTATGTCATCTAACATTTTTTGCCTTTGCCTTCCCCTCTGACTTTTCCCTTGCATACGAACACAACACCACTCCCAATCCAGAAATATCTAATTAGCCGGACTCGAACCCGGGACCTTGGAGTTGTATCGCTAGCATGCCAACCACTACGTAATCGCGGCCGACAAAAGGTTGACTATACCAAAAGCACTGTATACGTACTGCATTGGTAAGCATTGGAACTAGAGTCACATATTTTATGGTCACTCAGCAATTTAGACAACGTATGAATTGAGCGTGATTTTTCGAATTCGATTCTGATGTTAGACTAAAATTAGAAGTTTATCATTTGCATTAGCGGACGACCTCCTGGAAATTAAGGAAACGTTAACAAAAACGAACTTCAGTATAATTCAGTCAACGATACAAAAATAATGAACCGAGGTACCGCCTGTTTTAATAAGTAATATCCTGTTATATAATCCTAATGGGATATTGGTCGACTTTAAGCCCACCTTCTGAAAGACTTCAAGAACAGTTATAAAATATTCATACGGCACACATCCATAGGTAGGGAAGTGGACTTATAATTCGGAAAGTCAAAATGTTCAATTCATGATAGAAAAACGGAGTCCAGTTGATCCCCTTGGAAGTTGATTTCGGTAATAATAAGCCGGATACATTGGGATTTACTCGCCAGATAATCTCCTGAAAAGCCAAATCAATATTCGACATTCCGACTCAATTGCTGAAAAATATAAAAAATACACCAAACTAAATTAGCGGTCCCTTTTTTGAAATGCCACGATAAACAAAATGAAAGCACAGGAATCAAAATTTCAATTGGAAAATAAATGCCGTTTCATTTAACTCCGCAGCACTTCAGAGAGCAAGATTCATGGGGATTACTATGTTTCTTGTAACGGGATCAAGTCCCCTGGTTCAAATTCGATTCCAGTATTTTATTTTGTCAATAAATGCACGTGCATCAATACTGACACATGCTTAACGATAATTTCCTCGTAGCATTAGAGAGGCTAACAGGATAGATTAGGTATGAATATTCGGTGTTGATACACCCCCTGCCATACGCCAATCGGCGGCTCGCGGGTAAAATTCTAAACTCTAAATTCTAAAAACCATTCTTTGGAAAACTGTGTTAAATCGACAAGAAGATACATTAAATCAGATACATCGATCTCCATTATCTCCAGAATAACTGATGCAATGAATCGGCTTTCTGATGGTAGATCCTTTTCTACCTAAGTCTTCTACCCTTCAGAATGTCTATGAAGCTCTTAAAGAACTGCGCTAATTTTAACTTTCCATACAGGGTCCACGTTTCACACCCAAATAACAAAATAAAATAGTTCGGAATAATGTTTCAGTAATGAAGATAAAGGTCAATAGAAAATTTAGACCTTCAAGATTTCAGTTACAAAAATATTCACTGAAAACAATACGGACCACGGGTAATCGGGAGTATAAACCGTCCTACTATAACCGTGTAAGTCGTACTTTTAAACTAAGCAGAATGACAAAGACAGCAAATCATCGGCACAGTAATAACTATGATGATATGAGGTGAATATAAAAATACCTACCTTTTAAGAGCGGCAACTTCTGCAACTCCCTGTTTTTGCTGATGTTGAACCGCGAGGAGCTCTGTCTCTTGTCCTTCTTGTTCTGCAGAGGACCCGGATACTTGACCTTGTTGATGGCTGTGGGAGGAGGTACGTTGGGGGGTAACCCAGTGGGGGAGACAGCGCCGCTGGAGTTGGTACCGCCTTTACCAGGAGCCCCTGGGGCAGCAGGGGCAGTGGTAGTAGGCGGGGGTTGTGCAGGCACAGAGGGTGGGGCCTGCTGGGATGAGGGGGAAACCTGCTGGGGGGTGGACTGCGCCCCCGCCCCCGGGGCAGGGACCAGCTGGGGAGCCGTGGCACCGGGGGGAGACTGGATGGAATTGGAATTTGCTACGTTCGACGATTTGTTAACCTGAAAAGAGAAAAATCATAGCGTTTAAGTCACTGTGCATTGCACAAGTATTGCCAGAATTATATTACGAAAGACACAATGAAAAGGTTAAACACACAATCTACGATCTGACAAGGAATTACCTTGAAAAATAAGAGTAGTGATCTTGCTCCAAATTGGTTTCTTCGCAAAAAGAATAATTTTATGCCAGATATGCAAAAAATTAGTTACAACAATAATAAGTAGCCTTATGTCAAGCTACTAGAATGGAATATTTTCCATTTATTTTTTGGTATGGAATATAGAAGAAAAGTATCTACCATCAATATTGCCTGACTATAGTTAATTTCTGTGACAATATGGAATCTAATGAGGTATGAGAGCTGCCGATTAATGGCATTCATTCCTTGTCGTATGATAATAAAATTGTCATCCATGGGTTAATTGTGCTGCTTTCGCGTAGAATTTTTACACTGTACGGATTCTTGCTAGTACGGTAAGAAACAGCTAACTACCTCAACTTCACACCTCCTTCTTTCCGAAAAGTTCTTGGTAGCTATTGATGAAGCGACAAGCTAAAACCTGCCTTAATTCAGAATACTATGGAAGCAGATAAAGGCACTGGACGGAAAAGATTCAGTTAGGTATTCTACCCAGATCTTAGAACCTAATCCTCAATTTAATATAGTATTAAATGCTTTAATCGAAAATTTAGATATTGGAGTATAGATTATTATTTCATTTAGTACAAAAAGTAGAAATTACGGGAACTGCTTGAAGCTAAGAAAACTATCGGAGAGTCGATCGAACTTTTTTCCATATTTGAAAATATCCCGAATCTTATGCAACACGCGCAGCATTCTACTTGAAATAATTGGACGAGAAACACGGGAAGGGAAAAAGGGAGCAGAAAAGAATTTACGGGTCTAATAAATTTATTTTCACGGCTGAGGAAGCGGAGCAAGAAACATTACGTCTTTAAGGCGTGGGAAGGAGACAAATCAAAGATAAGTGGATTAAAGCTACACATCTTTGATTGGGAATTAAATCCTCTAACTTCGGAACAATAAAACATCTAGACTCGCAGAACTCATTATATCCCTCGAGTTCCTTGAGAAATCAGTCTCTTTCGAGTGTGTATTTTTACATTTACATTAGTGCAACTCGAGTGTCCATGTAGCGTATGGTAAAAGGTATGAAAGCACAAACTCCCTGATTGGCTACATGATTGGTATACCTTATACTTCCAGGAAAAAGAGACCAGTAATAACTATCCGTTCTTGATGCAATCAAGCGTAGTCTCTTTGACGTCTGGCATCGAAAATCGCTTTCGCTGATTACGGAAATCACGATATCGCGGATTTCACCGAGTAAACCAGTTATTAAAAACAGTATTGCCACATGTGATATATTAGTTTTCTTACTAAATCGATATCGCCTACGAAGAATAAGGAAAAGAACACTTCTAGCGTTACTATAATAATTTTTATTACACGACCATGGTTTCCAGGACCACGATGACGACCTGAAGGGTCGAAACCATTGTTGTGTTGTAAAAATGATTGTTGTAACGGTAGAAGTGTTCTCTTCGTTATTCATTATAATGGAGAACTATCACAAAGTCGAGGACGAATCAGTCTATTCTATTCAATATCGGCCCTCAGGGGCTTTTGGACAATTCGAGTTCGGGAGTCGATTGGAGGTCGATTTCCCTCGATTGGAAGAAAGGCATTGAAAGTTTACTAATACAACACTAACAGAAAGAATAAAAGCAATACAAGTTACAAGTACGACACACGGTTGAGGGAGACTGATTACACATGGAAATCAGAGAGGTAATGAACATCTCGGACTTTACAGATAATTCGCTTAAATCTACTTAACTTTGATTGGTCTCCCTCCCCGCGCCCTAAAAGACGTATTTTTTCTTGCTATATAAGATATACCTAAACTTGTGGCATCCGCATATTAAATACACGGCCAGCTTATTGCCACACACAAACACCATAGAAATTATGGAGGAGGAAGCGAAAACAATCAATTTTGTACGTCTTTCAGTACGTGAATAGGGGTATATTTCTAACAACACCAAGGAGGAAAGAGAGATTTCAAATTTACGCACTCCCTAGAGTAATTCAATAAATCAAGTTTCACTAATGTTCTCTAACGGTCTCATTCAACTTTGGGGTTTAAGACATACATCAGACTAATGGCGTGGGGTTCCAGTAAAACTCCCAAAGTAATTAAAAGGAGATTTCAGCGGTTCGCCATTGTACTCTACAAGCCCAGACTGCTGTTGAAAGGGTAGCATTGATGCACGAAAAACACAATACATTCCACGGAGAGACACCTACAGAAAAGGAAATCATGTAAGCGACTCGAAACTTGCAGGGGCACGTAGCAGAAACAAAAGGGGGCAATAAAAAGCGCAGAGATCCAACACAACAATGGATTGTGGGTGAGGAACTGAGAACTCTAAAGACACCTGACAAATCACAGCCGTAAATTGTTTTTCCCTTAACTAAGGACTTCTCAAATGAAGCTGCCTTAGCATAAACAATCACGTTCTCACTATGCGGAAGAGTTCATCCACAGTTTGTAGTACTTTATTTACGATTACATTAGTACCCCCAAGCCGCAATATGGCGTATGGCAGAAGGTATTCAGTAGTAGCATCTTTCTAGTTCTCTTATTCATTATTATTAAGAGTAACTCAGAGTTTGTAAATTTTGAGCAATTTTAATTACGCCGTTCAGTATGGAAACATTCAAAAACAGGAAATTTAACGAAAAAAGACCGTGAAAATTAATACTTCATCGGTTACTCTCACAAGATATTTTATTTCTTGTTTTTCTACGTAATTTTTCCTTATTAAATTCGAAAAGCTTCGACAAAGTTTGTCCGAATCAAAGAGTATAATTTTTTTTTAGTTTCGAAAGCAAATTTCAAGAAGATCATCGTCATCTTGCTTCCCAGGCTTAAGAACGTTGCCTGTTGCGGCTTCACCGTCGTAATCTCGGTCTCCAAATACTTAATTTCCCTGAAGGCTTATACCCCAAAACCTTTCTGGGAATCCTTTTTAGAGGCATGCGCTCAACATGTTCCATCCATCTATTTTTATAATTTGCTGCTATTTCTGTTACTGGATGTATGTACTTCTAACTCCAGCGATATATCTTCATTTTTATGCGATTACGCAGGCAACGCTTCACTGTCCTAAGAAATTTCATTTCTGATCAAGAAGATTAAGATCGAATTAAGGAAATTTCTCCCGGTAACAACAAAGCTTGGATTCAGAAAATAAATTAGATTTAATACAACATCATCAAGCTGCAACGATCCGAAGATTGCTCCAAATTCTACTTGAGGAAACTATCGTCAGAACGTGCGTACTCGGATAAATTTCTTCTACTTTTCACTAATAATAAATTATAATTATTAAAGTGGAGAGGTTCGACCCTCTGGAATACGTTAGAAGATTCCAAATGTGAGCGGATACATTAATCTAATTATTATTCTTTTTCATTTAATGCACCAGACTGATAAAATACATAAATATGTATAAATTAATGTTTGTGTTTTGAGCGAAATTGAGACTTCAGCTCAAGTCTCCTCCTCTATTTAACCAAGAACAAAAAAATGACATTTTACGCTAAAATACACTTTACAATAATAACAATAGTGATTCGAAAGTGAATACGTACGTCTTCATTCAAACTGTGAGAGGAATATTTCGACAGAAGAAAATTTTCTCCTATATAAAGGTTTGTGCTAAGTGTATCTTCGTGAGTATTCTCAAGCGTTTGTTTTCCCAAAAGAAATTTCAACAAACGGGTAAATTTACCCCTTTCGCACAAAAAGCACCAACCACAATCACATTAACGGATACACATTCCAACCATTTCTTGGGGAGAATTCCGAGACTCCGAGGATTTTCTCTGCACGCCAACACCTACATCTCCGAATCCTTGCAACGGTAACTTATTCCCATCTTATTTCGCACGTAATCCACCATCCTTGATCTATTCCAACAAAATCAGACCCAAATACCTCGCGAGGATTCCTGCGAGAGAAACACCGTCGAGACAAAAAAACCCAAAGTGCTAAACATTCCGAAGCAAAATTCCCTCCACGCGAAGCATTCGCTGCATCGATTCCTTCAAATCGGATACACCATCACGAGCCATTCACGTAATCGAGAATCCGGAACGCATTAACTTCCCAAGGCGGGTTTGCATTCCAGAGTACTATAGATGACGGCATTAAAGCCAACAATGATTAGTAAAAATGGAATTCCCGCTCGGAGTCCGTGGCAGACGCAAAAAATGCCATCGAATGCCTCCGTAACCCCGGCTAAATAAACATTCCAGCGAGTATAATATCCGGACGGCGGAAATAGTATGTAAATTTGGTCGAAAATACGACTACGCGGAATGGAGCGCATTCAATACACGCGCGGAAGAGAGGACGAAATTATTATTTCTTCCCGCCGGACTGGGAAATAAACGACGCAATGCTGCGATGAATACATACGATGTGAAGAGTTAATGCATGCAAATATGAGGAATTCTTATCCTCAGCTATAGATAAGTATATTTTGGCATTTTGAAGCTTACTTAAGTACTTTTCCCCGTATTCCAGTTCATCACAATCTTTGTTTTTCTTCCTACGATACACTTCTTTGAAAACTGAAACTCTGCAGCACATTAAGCCATACTTCCGACCCGGAATTCTAATTGACAAAGAGGAAAGTGCTAATTAAGAAACGGTATAGGAATATTGTCATTAAAAATCCAATAAAGGAACAGTATTGTCCAATATAAACCTTTAATACTTGATGTCTAATTAGAGGTCTTAGATAACACGCGGCACACTAAAAGCCAACTTACATAAGTATGCTTTGCCACACCAACGGGGTAATCTTAACATGAACTAAGAAATAGATATAAGAAATTCAACATCCATCATTAATGCTTAGAGTTATGCTGAAAAATAGCACTAATTAAGGTTTCTCCTTGTGCAATGCTACGAAAAGTGTTACTCGTTGAGTCCTTGTGCTTCACTAAAGTGGGCTTGTTTTGCTTATAGCATTCTGGCTCAGTGAGGAAAGCAAGGGAAAACTCCCTCACTCCTCATCTTGCCTAGTAAGCCTCATTTTCCTCTCCTAGCTCTTCGAAGCAGATGGTATAGTTGATGAGGGTCCAATAGGTCTTCGGGCTGAATACTTAACAGACAGACATCGCTACATCTTCAATAATAGGTTTTTCCTCGTACATGAACTCCACACAGAGGGAAAACAGCCGAAATCGAAGTTGCGCCAGTGAAAGGAAATTTGTCGATAGAGAATAATGGCTGGTGTGGCTCGTCTCGATGCAAAGAAACCAAAAGTGAGTTTCGTGGATAGAAGCGACTGATATTAAAGGCAAATAAAACAAGATCATTAAACAGGCTTCTCACAATGGCTTATGTGAATTTTTGGGTAAAAAATTAATTATCCAGATAATATAAACCGTTATCCCTTAATTTTCCCAGGAAAAACTTCCATGCGGTTCTACCGTTACGATGATGAACCGACGCAACTTTTCTGGAAATCGAACAAAAGTTCCCAACTACGTTCGAATTTCCATAATTATTGCACATAACGACCTTGCAGCAGTTTCTGAGTCGGAGAAATTGCTTTCGGTACACTGAGCTGATTTATTTCCCACTTTCGTAAACAAACGTAATATATTCGACGTTCTCCTTAGCATTTACTCCTAATTAATTAGCAAACTTTCGAGTAAGAGCTCTTTTTAGTCCAGCTCTTCCATAAATATACATTTTTCACCATAAATACTGTACAGTATTTGCGTACCATAAAAGTGTACAAACTGCAAAGATGCATTCAGAAGAAATAACGATGAGATATTCCTATTCGAAAAGACATAAAAGAATCTTGAGTCGTAATCCTTTAACTGCGATATATAAAATGGAAAATTGGAAAGATAGAATACATTTAATAAAAATTGTACACAACTGCCGTTTTTTTAACGTATAACACGAGCTACTAGATGCGGCAATATTCATAAAGATGCGCGGAATGCACAAATAAACTTAACTTTTTTAAAGAAAAAAGGAGTATTACATTTATTTTTCTTTCTCGAGAAACTATCCCATAACGGAATTCTTAAGTGATATTCGCAGAGTATAAAGAGGGAGAAACAATTTGAATAAACATCTAGTTATAGGAAAAGAAAGAAAATAACATTTCAGTGCTATTTATCGGTAAAACTGAGATATCCACTGAATTCAAAATCCAACTTACGGAATGACGTAAAACACCTCGTAAAGAGATTTCTGAGAAACATAGACAAGAATATATTCTTCGGAAATACGATAGGCAAATAGTCTTTTAAGCTTAAATTATAAGGAAATAGAGCAGGAGAACGAAGCAAATGTGCGTTAAGATAGGTCACAAACTAGGATAGTATTACTTAAATCTGTAAGGATGCGCCTCTTCGTCCGTCCGTGTATTTTGGGAGAAAAGACATTTCCGAAAGATTTAATACTTTTAGATTCGTATTGGTCTTTTAAATACAGCATTCCAGCAAACATATACACGAAGAAACGGATTACGTTGGAGGGGACATTGAAAAATAGAGTCGTCTTAAAATTCATTTTACAGCACATCAATAAAAATCCTTTGAAATGAGCATTCTTCGTAATATGCGAGCGTTATTTATCTCTCACATAAATACTACTGCAATGTTTATCTTGGAGATACTTTATTATTGGAAGATAGAAGAAATCCTGGAGCACCAAATTCACAAATACGAGAAAATATCGAGAATAAAAATACTGAGAAAATAAAATTGATGGCAGAAGCCGTGACTTTGTGAAAATACATAACATTAATGGTTTAAATGACTACAGTAAAGAACTCCAAGATAGCTAAGTGGAAAAGGCGTTCGACTTCGGTGATAGTAGTCCCGAGCTCGATTCCAGGTGGAAGCCTACGAGTGAAATGACCTCAGCTGTCGAAAAACTTTAAACAAAACTACTACTAACTACTAAATGCGCTAAAGTTTCACAGGAATTTCTGTGAAGTTAAAGCATAGTTATTTTAACTACAAATATGAGAGAAACTGATGTAAACAATTTAAACGTTGCGTCATTGCACACAAACATACTTTTGCAGGATAAGTTGGGTTAAGCTAAATTGCATCTTAGAGTCGCTTCACGTTAACTCGACGGTATCTCTTGGGGCAATAAGATCTTGTTAGTGATACGGGAGCTGAAATAAAACTCAATGCTCCCTTTTGTCATGACATCAAATAAGAAGCTGCACGAATTGGGGAAAAAGACACACTTAAGTTATCAAACGAGGTATAGAAAAACATCGCGAAGGATGTCATCCGAGGAGCCAAACGCAGAAAGGTGATGCAATGATGCGAAAAAGCTGAAGGTTATCCGGGCGAGCAGCGAGGGAATAGAAATAAACAGAAAAAGAAGTCATTGTTGCAAAGAAATTAGGGAACAAGGCTAGGCGACACGAGTAGAAACGAGATTCCACCGTACTCTTCCGTGCTGACCCCCAGAGGAAAATCATGCTGCTGTTACTCTCCTCTTAGCTTCTTCATATTAAAACTTATGTAAATATGGTTATGTTATCAAATGGTAATAAATAGGATAAAGGAGACCTAAAGATACTGGTAAGACATTACAAGAGTTCCTTACTTCAAAATTACAGCCCTATCAATTGGTTGTAACTGCTAAATATAAATTTATTTTACAAATTCAACAAAATTGATGAAAAAAGATAGTAGGGGCAGTGAATAAGAACCTTTGCCAATTTAGAATGAAGAAAAAACAGATGTAGGGGGAAGATACTCGCGGAAAGTGACTCATAACAACTAGGTGGTAAAAACAAAAATATACAATTCAAAAGAGGAAAAAATAAAACGACATAAAATTATCAAAATACAAATTCCAAAGTTAAAAACTTAGAAAAAATAAAATCACCACAAGAAACGAAACATATCAATTGTGAACTGTCAAATTTTGTTTCATAATTCTTAATAAATCACGACATATATGGAACAAGCAATAAAATTGGAATGTTTACAACAGGATACAATGAAGATGTTCACCATTACAACCAACTCTGAGCGTATTTCTGCTAATAAAGTCATCAGCCCAGAGGCTGGTTGGAAAACCAATTCCTCCACTTCAAGCTTCGGAGAGGAAATGAGACTTAGACATGATGAGGAATGAGGTAGTTTGCCTTTTTTACTATTAAAAAAATGAGAATTCTATAAGCAGAGGTGCATTGCAAAGGCCCTTTAAATGATACCCTAAGAGTCACTCAATAAAAAAAACTCGCTAAAATTTAATAAAAATTAAACTAACTAAAGGTAAATAAAAATAACACTTAATAAAAGTTACTAGGACGAATACTATAGTTCGGCATCACTCCTATCTCAGTAACAGTCATTATCATAGCCAATAAAAAGACAGAAAAAATAAGGATAAATTTTCCTTTCCGTATCAGGATACAAATGAAAAATTATCCATTTATCAATATACCTGGATCGCCAATACATTACGAATGTATCCGGAATACTAGTAGTTTATGTTTCGTAACGGATTCGCATTATCCAATCCATTTCGACAATAAAATGAGATCATCGTCGTGAAGAGCTCAGTAAGATCTCGAGAAAAAATTTGTAAAAATTACAATATATAATTAATAAATTAGTAGAGATAAATACTGAAAATAGGTAACCAAGTACAACGAACAGTGAAGCACTACAAACTTCTCATTAATCCAGCAAAGAGCCGATTACGCGCAAAATCATCCAAATAAAGACTGCAAGAGAATGAATAATCTCTAAGAATAAGAGAGAGACGGAATTACCACCACAATTTGCGCATTCCGAATGCATTGAAGCATTTAATCAGCACCCAAGAATAGTAAACAGTAGCACTGAAAGAGATAGATCGAACGGCAGAAAGAGATAAAAACGATTTCCCTGAAAAGTACATCGTTCTATTTACCCACTTAAAACACTTCCACTGAATGGAAACGTAGCTATCAGAAAAGGAAGGGAAAACATTCGCTCCAGCTGAGAACGAATATAAAAGCAAGGCATAGCGCACGGTACTCGAAACTGCAACGCTTTTTAGCGCGGCTCTTAAACCATCTCATGATTTGAGTTTCCTGACCATGAAGCCACCTAGTGGGTAATAGAAGTACTTCATTTGGATGGCAGCACCTTTGGAAAGAATGCTTCCTGAATGTGTGTACTACAGTGAGCAAGCCGGCAATTTCGAAGCCCAGCTACCGTTAACATGCACGTCGATAAAACTTTCATGGCCTATCTCCTTCGTGAGTAGCCATTGTCGAAAGTGTAGTGACAGGCCGAGATGAACTATATACTTTCGTAGATTGAATTATTATTTCTTCTGAAAGACGTCTAGGATGGAAACTACACAGTATTAAAGATAAGAGGATTAAAAATACAAATTAAAGTTAGAAAATGCAATAGTTTAAAAACAGGCATACCTAAGCCCATTTCCCCAAAATGCTTCAATAATAATACTAATCACTTCTATAATGGATACAGAAAGCTAATCCCACTTATATCCCTTTTATTGAATATTACAAACAATAACAAAGGACGTACACACACGATCCTAACTGGAAAAATCCGACTAGCCGGGATTCGAACCCGGGACCTTGAGGTTGGAGCGCTATCACGCTAACCACAACACGCTACCGTGGCCGATAATACAAGAAGGAAGAATTATATTTTAACATTTACAAGAACACATACTGGAAAAACATACACACTAGAAATACATTCATTACCAGCATTACTAGTATAGTGTAACAGTTCGTTCCACATTAAAAACGTGTTCACATAACGACTACATTTGCGTAAATACCAAATTGGATAGGAATCTGCCATGAACAAACATCCTGCAAACGGAAAAGCCCAAGAAAGCAAAAAAATGTCTAATTCTGCAAATTAAAAAAAAGAGTTCGTAGTTAACCGAATAAAAATCCACTATATTTTCAATACAGAAGATATATTGTTCTATTAGAGTTATTAACGGAGAAATGTCGGAATATATGACATTTTCTTCCCTGCAATGAATAATGAATTTGTTCCTTAATGACAGGGAATGATTTCTACCAAGTCGGGAAGTGCTGAGGGAGTGCTTTCCCCCCAGTCAGGAACAACTGAAGAGTTATCCAACTGTAGTCGTTCTTTCCGATATCCACCGTAACATCCAAACATCTTCGTTTACAGAAAACTTTGTTAGCACGGTTACTAATACGCCAAAGTGTCTGTATTTTCTATTTTCGATGTTGTTGGGCGAGAAATTAGCAAGAAAATTACAAATATGACAAATATAATGCAAAGCCTCTTTATGATTGAATCGACTCTTATTGAGGCGAGGTAAGGCCAAGTTTGCTGACCTTCTACCAGACCTCAACCGTTACTACAGAAGTTAAATTTAATGTTTAGAATCAAAATAAAGAATACAACACAAAAAGATTTGGGTTTAAGGAGGAAAATCTTCTCAACTGAAGGTTGAAGAAGTCAAAAACCTCAAGGTGGGGGAAAACACACAAAGAAGGGTACGAAAAGAAAACCAGCGAAAACACAGAGCATATAATTTAAAAAAGGAAAATTATTACAAATAAAACCAATACGATGCATCGAATTAATAGTGAAATTAACTATTTAAGACAATACGATCAAAACCTTATAAAAAAGGTTATGGTAAAAATGAATACAAAGTATACAATAACAATATGCATAAACTTTATAAAATTATTTAAAACGACGACACTACTACCCGATTATTAATTTAGAGGGTAACACATGAATAAAATTAAGATGTCCAAGCGTGAATTCGTGGGACTCAACACACTTCTTAAAAGAAAAAACATTTTGTAATTTCCAGAGCAGATTTTTATTGAATAGTTTCATCAACGACTTCACATCTTCACCTGAAGATGTCAACTAGTTGACGAAACTAGTCGAAAAAAATCTGCAAAGGAAATTACGAAATGTTTTCTTTGAAGAGGTTAACACATGAAGTTTACATATATCAAGCAGTACATATGAAGCAGTAGGAGAGAAGTAATCCGAGGCGTAGCCAATGGGGTGGTATTGGAGGTCCAAACCCTCCCATAAGAAAAAAGACAATAATAAACGAAAGCAAGCGAGATAATGGCCTCTCGCCATTATGCCATACAAACATCGCTGAAGATTCGCAAGGTATACATGTTAAAATAAATTAGTTTCTATTTTCAATAGATTTTGTGCGGAGGTATTCTTGCCCGTGGACTGTAGGCAATGCAGTGTTTACTCCATTGCTCAAAACCCCCCATGGACAAATCCTGGCTACGACCCTGGAAGGGACTAATGGAGATCTACAATCAGGTACAAACTGAGAAAAATGAAGAAAGAATTGGCCACGAGAAAAGTTACGAAGTTAAGGAACAACAGGTACGAAAAGGAAAGAGGATGAGGAATGACGATGCAGACACGTAAATGAGCAAGGAATATGGGGGCCCATCCGTGAGAAATGAGTCGTGCCTCTCTCCGGCGAAATAGGCGCTGTTGCGTCCTTTAGAAACCCAAGGTCTTTCTTCGTCCTTCCTTGCAGAGATACGCGTTACATCAGCCCTCGAAACAGGCATTTCTCAAGGGAAGACCCATTCCGAAAAAAATACGGCGAACGACATCCGAATTCCATCAGCTGTCGTTTGTCGGTCGAGGTTAACGACACGGAGTACGGAACTGTACGGGAGTCATCGCCCCCAGCAGAAAACATACAAAACGGTCCTAATTGCAGGCTGTGGCGAAATGCGAGAGGATTGGGGAACATTTCGTAAACGCAGACGGAGGATACCGTTGGGTAAGCCTTTTAATTAAGCGCACGTCTTCGTATGGACGGTACTCATGAATGCGACACTTTCAAAGTTTCATCCTTAGCAAAGCACTCGCAATGGCTTGAGAGACAATATTTTACCGGTTAAATTAAATTTTCGCTATATAATTTCGCTCCTCCGGAGTACTTCTCTCCTCCACCACGAATTAACAAATTACACCTTTTTCAAACCTTTCGAAGGCGTTCATGGAATCTCGTAAACATCCAACATTACATATTGTGATATGTGAATGGTTTACTGAAGTGCTGAATGATCAGAATTTCGAGAGCGAAATATCAAGCTTACTCGTAGAAAATTTGGATTTCTGGCGAGCACAATCAATGCTAAATTTTACATTTAGACAAAATATCATTTTCATTTACTAATTAACAGGACGAAAAAAGTACCTTCAGTATGATGACCCTCCATTCTTTCAAATAAGTCACGTTTTAAAGGAAGCATTTCTAATACTGCTTTCTATTAAAATCGATAGAAGATTTTAACACCCTACAAAGAAAAAATAGTTAAGCTTTGTATCACAAGGCAATATTCTTTGGGAACATATTGAGCCTGGCTTAAAAAATTAGAAATATGAAATGACTCTCTCCCTAGGTTAGAAAGATCATTTTAATCAGGTATAATAATAATTACGATATTAATAAACGTAAAATAAATATAAATAAATAATATTACATATTGTGATAAATGTTGTACTGAGGTGATGAACGATCACAACTACGTAAATAAAATGACATACCACGCTCACTCGTACTTTTGGATTTTTGGCGAGGACACTGGCTACTAAATTTTAATTTACGCATAGATGAATTCCGATAATGTTTCTATTCCATTTTCACCTCCTCATTCTTCATTTAAATGATTTTTTTGAGATTGACAATTATTACTAAGGCAGCGAATATCTTTGCATCCTTATTTCTAACATTCTTACGTGACATTGCACTCGATATCATTTGCGCAAGTAAATATATCACATTCAGCACGTCTTAATAAAATATCGTTACTTATATCGTTATCCTACTGTAAGAACCTGGGGCTCCCGGATAGCCAAGTAGTCACTGGTTCGCTTTGGTGAAAGCGATCCCTGGTTCGATTCCCGGTAGGGGCTCACGCGAAATGATATCAGTTTTCCCAGCACTTTTGACAATAATACTAGTACTACAGTAAGATTAATAAATTAAAAATTACATTAACCGCGAATAAATTTCCGTGATGTAAGTCATATATGATACACACAGTATAAATATAAATTATTTTTTCAATTTCTTAATTTCTTCTGATATCATTAAACATGATATAAGATAAGGATCGTTTGTTTCACCTTGTGGTTTGTTATCGTTTAATACCTAAGTTTCTGGTCTGAAAGTGGACAGGTCGAGACAATTATGTCCAGCTATTCGTCATATTTCAGTATTTTCCAAAACTGAAAATCCTCGGAAGTTTTACATTCCATATTTGAAGCCAGCTATGAGATACTTATCTTTCTTTACTTAAATATGGAAAAATAAGACATCTGAGCATGTAGGTGTAAGGAATTCCCGATTTTTTCAAGTCCTAAAATTCGTACAATTCAGTCGTACTCGTTCAACTCTCAAAATTCAAATCCGGCAACCCTACTTATACAACCGTGCATTAATGAGAACAAGCGTAAAGAGATGGTCGACAGGGATTTCTTCTCTCATTTAGACTTGATAGGGCCGTCTCGCTAGAGATAGGATTAACGAGGGGAAAAACCGCAAATAAGGCCGACGAGAAAATACGAAAGCATTGGACACCGAGTGGACAAGCGGGAAAAGCAGGCATTACTACATCACAGCCTCGGAATTGCGAAGCTTGAGATCCTTTCCAAAAACAGATTAGTGGTTACTCTATCCCCGTCGAGATGAGGAAAAAAATCACCAACTTCCTTTTCGCGCTGGGAGAAAATAAGGTTATTGCAAACATTACGACATAAGGTCTATGCTAAGCTAGAGTTCCGCAATATGAGACTTAAAATTGAAAGTTAAGTAGCTCGTTATGAGCTACGACACTGTAATGGATATTTTTGTTGGAATTAAACCTAGATGGGATGGTCGAGATGTTACAAGAAGAGAAAAGAACCGGTTACGACATGGGCATTAAAAATACGCTATTTTTTCATACGTAAGAGCATGTATTTTTCCCTTCCGGGCTCGAAAATGCGGCTAGTCTGAAATACATGTCCTCACAATTACTTAAGATCAATATACTTTGCCCTTGAGCAATCAGCAATTGATTAGCCGTTATCATATTGGGGAGGATCTTATGAATGTTTTTAAGCATACACAAATTATTCCAAAAAGAACAGAGTAATTATGTCTTAAATAAGACATGAACATTCTTCTCCCTGTATCTAGAATAAACGCTCCTGCCTGCGAAATGTTTGTGTGTGTGTATATGAGTGTTTCGATATTTCTTGTAAGCAGTGGCTACTCACCGCCATTCTTTTTTGAATGTCATGATTATTTCTTGAGAAGCAAGTTACCAAAAGGCGGATATTCTTACCCAAACCCAATTTAGATAAAATTTAAAGATGATCTTTGTACAAGAGGTCAAAAGTTGCCATTAATATTGCCCTAATCTATTAAAACGGAAAATATAAATAATTTCATAAATTTACGATTTAGATAAAAATCGTTTTCTCAGACGAACGAAAATTTTTTTTGGAAAACATTAATAAATGCGTAAGGACACATTATTTATTTATTTTTTATTTTCTATAATTGTCTTGATGCTATCAGCGGAATGCTCACGATCAAAAAAGTCTTACTCCAGTACTATAGCATCCTTCAAGGCTACTTAAAGCTTTCTAGCATAATTTCCTCTCTGTACTTGTTATTGGAAAGGAAGTAATACATTTTATATCTTACCCTATCTTACAAACCTAACCTACCGACTATGTCTTCAACTTCAGTTGGTAGGTATTATCTAAAAGAATAACGTTTATCAGTGAGCCATTTAGTAAATAAAGTATTTTATAAATGACGTGATCCTGAGGAAGAATTTTCATTCAAAATTGCTATTTTAAATTCTATTTCGCTTATATTTCTAAATTTTTCCAATTTGGTAAGTTGCGTTGAATGTATGTTTGCTGTTAGAATCTGAGATTCGCCGTTTTTGCGTTTTTAGATCTTTTAAAAAATCGGCTGTATCTTAGATTCGTCATCCAAAATGCATAACCGCAAAGCAGGTACTTTCTCCCAACCTAACTTCCAAAACTTGGGCGCGTCTTATATTCGAAAATATACTGCACAGGTTTGTGTTGCGTTGTATGCGTTGGTTTTGCGAATATTTGCGGTTTACATAAGGAAGTAAAACTTTTTCCTTAGTGAAGTTCCGAGGAAAGTGTACCGCTTCTAAATTCAATTAGTTTTAGATGCTTTCAAATCTAGTATTGTCTTCTTCAACAATTTTTCCTTTGAAATACTACGTTCATTCGGTTACAGGATACGTTTTCAAAAATTCATGACTTATGGGAAAGCTAACTCAATCCTTCTCTATAAAACCATACGAATATAAATAAATTCCAGGCTAAATCCAGTTCTAAATCACACAAACTAAACTTTAACCGCTGCTGAACGTTTAAACTCAACTTGAACATATTCTCATTTTATCACATCACTTTGGTATCCTGTACGCAGGTCTTTTATGTTGAATTCGCTCTGTACTAATGCATGATGTATTGCACTTGTCATTATGATATTGTTAAACATCATCGATCAAAGAGAGATAAATCTTTGACATTAGCATAACGTCCATACTCTATCGAATAATGACAAGTATCAATGTAACGTGGTGTAGAATTTCAAGCTAGAGACTGTATATAAGAGAAAAAGGTAGAGGTATGTATCCGAAGACAAAACACTTTTCGGCGGGCCAAAATACTCTATCGTGTGACACTTTAGGCACTCTTGCCATAAGTTTACCACCCCCGTTTAGATTCTCACAAATAATATGTTTTCGAATAATAAAAACACAGCTAAATATAAGCGGCATTGTATTAAAAAATGTCTTAGACAAACGGGTGAAATATGGTCAACCTAATTATATTAAACGTATAATGATATAAATGTAGTGTAATTTATAAATGTGTGTATTTTATTTTTCCATTGTGGAATAGTTCAATTACTACCATCTTATAATTTTAGGGGAAGAACTATTTTAAGCTAAATCACACATTGCTTTCATTATAAAATGGCCAAATTTATCAACGGAGACACCCTTTAAAGTGAACGCACTGATTAATCATTCTTTGATTTGTTTTGACCAACCGACTAAACAAACGGCATCTTAGTCAGCTTAAAACCTCTCTATAACTTGTTTACTTCTTCGCTTAAGTTGGAACGGAAACGCGCCTTGCGTCATTTGGGTGCCGGTGCCAAAAGACAGCCAGTCGTCTTCCTTGCGTCGGTAATTAAAGTCTGGCTGCTTTGGAAAACTACCCTCTTCCCACCTAAATTAAATGTAACCCATCGATTTCATGTCTTTTAACGAGTTTGTATTTGTAGCAAATTAGTTCGTCTCCTTACGACGGCCTAGCGAGGCCACGTGAATACAAATTTGCTCGTATTAATTTCCGGAAAAATTAGTCGCGAGAAATTTCAACTAATTCATTATATAAACGCAGCGATTTAAGCAGAAACCCACAATATTACATCCATCATACATTTCGTGAGTTGAAGTTTATCTCTAGAGAAATATTATTTCTGGGATAGATAAATAATAATAATAATAAACGTCTTTATTGGGCGAAATTGGGACTAAAGAGTCCCATCTTCCATTTAACCCTTGTCATAAAGTGAGAGAAAGATACGAAAGAAAATAAAAGAAGGAAAGAAAGTGTTTTCGTGGAGGAGTAGAAAACTTATATTTTATGCACAGAAAAAGTATCTCCACTGCAGGAAAACACCCACGAAGAGAAGGGGGATGTGAAAAACCTGCGAAAGATATAGGAAAGAGTGATGAAGAATAGATTACACCATAAGAGGTAGAAATTGGATAGAAGATTTTAAAGTTTGTAATACATAGCAGAAACATCACTGTCAATAAAAGGTAACATAACAGGTAATATATACAAATTAATTCACTATACGGAATATCAGAAATTGTTCCTTGTCATATATATGGATACATATATGTGTATATAAAACATATCAGTTATCATATTTTGTCAATGAAATCGTGACTGTAATGTATGAACAATGATTCACTGTCAACAAGTTAGAATGATAAAGATAAAGAGGCTGCCATAAAAACAAACGCTTCACACACTTCAGAAGAACATCATAGTCTAATTTTACAGCTTAATGAAAACGACAACATATGCAGGAAGTCCTAGAACGCTCATACTTTGCCCGAAGAACAACTTTACATCAGGATACTGTTTCTATTGTTACGTGATTATTTAGCCCTGTTAAAAGAAAAACATCAAAATATACTTCTTAACTATAGAAAATAGAGATAAATTTAAACTCATGGACTCATGCAGCCGAAGAACGATAATAAGTCGACGCTACAACGAAAATGAAATATGAATACTCCTGGAATAACTTTCACGTTTGGACAGTGAATGGACTGAATCACCTTCTGTTATATCTTGGTCACGGAACTAGTTTATTAGTTATTCGAACATAGAGAAGCCGACACAACTACTTTGCGGCAATTTTCAAACAGGAAAGGAACAAGCTCATTAAAAATGACCCAGATTCTTCTTAATAATAATAATTTATTTAGAGATGAGGAAAAAAATCACCGACTTCCTTTTCGCGCTGGGAGAAAATAAGGTTATTGCAAACATTACGACATAAGGTCTATGCTAAGCTAGAGTTCCGCAATATGAGACTTAAAATTGAAAGTTAAGTAGCTCGTTATGAGCTACGACACTGTAATGGATATTTTTGTTGGAATTAAACCTAGATGGGATGGTCGAGATGTTACAAGAAGAGAAAAGAACCGGTTACGACATGGGCATTAAAAATACGCTATTTTTTCATACGTAAGAGCATGTATTTTTCCCTTCCGGGCTCGAAAATGCGGCTAGTCTGAAATACATGTTTTCGCTATTTCTTAAGATCAATATACTTTGCCCTTGATCAATCAGCAATTGATTAGGCGTTATCGTGTTGGGGAGGATCTTATGAATGTTTTTAAGCATATACAAATTATTCCAAAAAGAACAGAGTAATTATGTCTTAAATAAGACATGANAATATATATTTAGAAGAAAGCGAATCGCAGAATAAATCAATATCTATGGAATTATAGAACAGATCCTGAAAAAAATATAAACTAATATCGCGACAAATTGACCCCTTATACGGATGGAAAATATCCCGCTTTCCACTTGACACTCGGTCCACCTAAGTTTAGATTACTACGTAAGTCGAGGAAAAAGGTTAGTGGGTAAGGATTTAAACTGTATTCTCCCGCAACAATTATTCGAGTAAACTAATGTAACTCTAGTCGAGCGAACGTTTCGAAGGGGTGAGAAAACAGACCTTTTGCGGCTCGTCTTCATCGATAACGCCTCTCTAACGATTGTGGCGCCCCCAAGGAGGGCGGCCCGCCAATCGGTGCGTTGCCCTCCCTCACCTGCCCCATCTACAATCGATTGAAGTAGAGAGAGAGATGGGGCGGCTGAGGGCTGAAGGTGCCCCCGGGGTATCTCCTTCTTTATGTGTCCCTTAACCTCCACTGAAATGGACCCCCGAAATGGAAACGGACCCGTGGAATGTGACAATTGGCACATTTTTGCCACCCGGCGCTGGTCCAGGGGAGGGTGAGATTGTTCGCCGAGGTCAGGATCGTATTACGACAGCAGACGATCTGTCGTTCTCATTATTAGATTTTTACCTTGAGGTAGGTTCACATTCGCCCTGAAATTCAGTAAAACAACGTTTACTCTCTGCTCATTTCATTTCGCTCAAAAAACTTATGGTCACTAATCTGATATCCGTAGGTAGTAAAAACAGTCACCCTGTAAGCTTTTTATTCTTCCTTCTGAACTACAGTCTAGTATAGGCTTTGGACTTCTCCGGAATATCTCTACAGGGTTGTCTACTTCAGTTTTTCTGCTGTCTACTTCTGCACCCTTTGAATGTATGTACGTTTCTATGAGTCGTCCTTCAACCTTTTTTCAATCATCCTCTTTTCCTTTTGCCATTCACATTATTATTGAAGGCCTGTTTTATTATTCTCTCATAATTCATTCGATCAATGCGCCATAACCAGCAGATAAATCTACTTAAATTTAAAGAAAGTACGTTCACAGATGACGTAGCTGACATAATGCGTCCCCCATGTTATGTAGGCCGTTCTGAAACTGCGAGGAAAATAAGAGAGATAGATGCTAGAACAAGTCGTTTCAAAAATTCATTTTTTCCGCGAACGATACGCGAAAACATTCGATTAGTGAAGTAGATTCATGGCGCTTGCACCCCTCCCCCTGCCACACGCCGAAAGGCGGCTTGCAGTGTACGTATGTAGATCTATATGTAGATGTACATAAATACTCTGCAAGGCACCTTTCAGTATGTGGCAGGGGGTGTAAACACAAAGCGTTTGAGTAACCTCTTTAGCTTATTGTTGTCCCATGTAGTTCGCGGAAAGAATTTCCCTGAACGACTTGTCCTCGCATCTATTTATCTTATTTTACGCTCATTGCAGGATTGTCGAAGTATCAGGGGGGTCGCATATTACCGATTTCGTCAATTGATTTAGCAAGCAATCGTAGTCTAACTTCTAATCTCCTTTCCTTCAAGGATTCCCTAACGGCGTCTGAGAGCATTTGCNTGTTCCATCAAATACCGCTAAATATGTTTCGATAGAGCGACTATCTATTTTGTATTGTTTTTTTATTAAGTGTAGTAAATAATAATAATGTAATAATAAATAATAATTTACGCGATCAAGCTGTCACCTGACTTGTGTCTAACCGCCGCTGAAATTTGTACATAAATAAATAAAATAGCGAAATGACGAACGGCAGTGGAGATGACAAATAATAGAGTTGCATATAAAATAAGTTATTGACCGAAAATAGCAGTTTCCTTTTCGTAATCATAATATAGTCTGCAAAACGATGAAATACGTACGTCCATTTTACATAAGGAATTACGTAAAAGGTTCATCGGAGAAGAAGTCACAAGAGCAAACAATCTTTCCTAGAACCGTACGGCGGAAATCCATACTACGTACGGGAAAATCAAACGCTATATCGCGTTCCAGTTCTTCTAGTCGTCATGTAAGCAGAAAACTGCGGATCTTCGATTGAATCGGATTTTTATTCTCGGAGCTCCACATAAAGGCAAAGTGGCATGAGGCCGTTACTTCAATAAAGGAAATATACAAGGGTTGAATTCCCTCACAATCATTCGTGGTCAGAAATACCAGACGCAGTACAGTTCATACTTTATCAAAAATATAAACGAAAACAACCATGGTTTCGAATCCTACGCATTTTAAACACGTAAACATGGAAAATATAAAGGTAAATATGTAATATAGTGTGGAAACCACACGAGAAAGGTCAGATCTTGTAACTAGAGCGCATACAATGCAGAACTGCTTTTTCGTTAAGGGAGATAATAGTTTCGATAGCTTCTTCTTAGTGCAATCTGTCTTCCGACAGGTTTCAACTGGATACCCTCCATCGCAGTCGCTCCTGAGCGTCCTTTTTCATTTGCCTGTAACTTCGGCCATTTTTTATGTCATCCAGCATTCCTAGTCTTTTCTTCCCTTTCTCGTTTTCCTTCTATTCTTCTTTCAATAATTCATCTAAGTAGGCAATTTTAGCGTAGTATGTGCCCCAACCAAGCTGTCTTCCTCTTTTTGATTTCCCTCAACAGTTTTCTTTCCTCTCCTTTTCTCAACAGCACTTCTTCATTTCTAATTTTATCATTCCACTTCACTTTAAACACTTTCCTCCACAACCACATTTCAAAACTTTCTAAGTACCTTTCTTCTTTCCTCTTAATTGTCCATGTTTTACTGCTGTAAGTAACCACACTCCATACAAAACATTTAGTAAATCTCTTTCTCAGATTTATTGGAATTTTACATACTGTAAGAAGTCCTTTCACCTTCTCGAATATTTTTTTCTCGATAGCAGTGTATCAGAAATTATCAAAACCCTCGGCTGAGAATCTCTTAAGGATAGAAGAACAGAGTATAGGCACAAGTTATTCCAGAAATTCTTAAGTAGTAATTTGCTCGACGAAATATGCGATATCGTGATTCCCTTACGCGATTTCCGAGATCGGTCGACAAGGAGATTTCGCGAGATTTTAGTGAGAACAAATAATAAATCTAATCTCTAATCTAATCTAATGCTAATTCTTGTCTCTTTTTCCTGATAGCAATGGGAATACCAATCGGAGAGCTTATAAATAGGTTCAGTGTTTTCACACCCCCTGCCATACGCCATACGGTGGCTTATGGGATACTGATCTAAATTTAAATATGAAATATAAAAAATAAAATAAAAAAGGATAAAAGTTATAGCTTACATAATTAACAAACATCCCTTTATCCTTTCTGTTAGTAGCAAACATTTTTCACCTTACTATTTTATTAAGGCACCGAAACCGAGGTCGATCCTCATTAAAATTCCGTTAAAAGTATCAACTACCAATTAAGTTTTCGGCACACTCAAAAAACGTATCCTTTCCGAAGAACACCGTAATCGACCCGTGTTTCCATTATAAACTCCACCCAGAGAGCAACATCGCCGGAACTTTTCGAACGAGGATTAAGCTCGAAATTCCTCCCCATTCGCCGGCACATTGGGACAGACAGCGACATTGCTACACCTCTTCTGAAACCAGAACGAAACGTTTCAACACTTAAATAACATGCGGAATTCGCTCACGTCCGATGGAAATTCTGGACCGAAAATAAGGGTCGAGATGAAACTAAGGAGAGAGAAACGTACTGCGCACTTGAAAGGGAGTAAGTCCTCAGGAAATTTCCCTTTCCTCAGGGAATCTGGAATGAGTCCAGGGGGGGAAGGGATGGGCAAGAGGCGGGCAGTCCTCCAGGCCACGCAGAGCGAGACCTCTCTCTCTCTCCTGTCACCTTTGTATATCTGAGTGTTGCCAAAGCAACAGAGCGAATCCGCTAATCCCGCTGCCGAAATGAGTTTTGAAATGGCATCGCAAACGGAACCAAGGGAAAGCAACTGAGCATCATAAAATAGTCAACATACAAGAGACCCTCGACGTAGATACTCAAAGGGTATTGACGATCCTTCCCTACAACCACGTCTCCATGAATGGAAATTCCATTTGTCTTTGGTACAGGATAGGGAAGAATGTATCTTGCGATTACTTTAGTCTCAGTGTTAAATTTGGACGAAATAAAAGGAACATTTTTCAAAGATGAACCTATTTATTAAAACAACGACACTTTCCAAAGGAAAAATACACTACGTTTCGACGCCTAAGCGTCGAAACATGTAGTGTATTTTTCCTTTGGAAAGTGTTACTGTGGCATAGTGCATAGTTGTTGTTTAATAAATAGGCTCATCTTTGAAAAGTGTTCCTTTTTATTTCGTACAAATTTGTCAGGGAATAACACAAAGTTATTCGCCAATCAGTTGAGTCTTGTCTCAGCGTTGTTTATGGATGTGGCAACATCAAAGCTAATGAGCTGATCGTGGTGAACGACTAAATAATGAGAGAAATGTTATTCATAGTCATCATCCACACTTACGTTCACTTATATCATCCCTACAGGATACTGGCTCGGTGAGGAAAAGACCGGTGCACTACCTCACACCTCATTCTCTATTCACAGCTTTTGGTAGCAAACGGTCGAGGGTTTGAGGATTCAAACGGCCTTCGCGCTATTTCACGTCAATCAGCCATTGCTTGGTCATACTTCTTATCCTTTCAGAGTCAACGTCTAACTGTTGCAAATATGGGCAATCGATTGAACGTAAACCGGAAAGACATAGTTATTCCGGTAACAGCGAGCGCGATCTCCGAGAGGCGACTACCAAGCGTTACAAGGAAGTGATCGCTAAAACAGATTCAGATACTTTAGGTCTTTGGTGTTGCTACACCCCCTGCAATGCGCCAGTGGCGGCTTGCGGGGTATAAATCTAAATCTAATTCCAGTAGTGCACAAGTTTCCCTTTCGGAAATGTTCATGTAGATTAAAAAATGCGAATCAATAAGTCATTAGTCGATAAATAGCCAGACATCTACAGAAAAACGTGATAAGCAAGCAAGGTACACAAAATAGATAAAGACAGATTGTTACGATAACAGATTTGATGAGATAACTGGGATACCGACTCGTCCGATCAAGAACGGAAAAATTGAGAATCTGGAATATTTCCTTTCAAAAATGGTCTTTGTCAACTGTCCAGTGCTGTTTGTTAACTCGTCCCCAACCATTAACTACAAAAAGCTCTGAGGGGGGAAGAGACTTATTAAACAAGACAAGGAGTGAGGTACGCTGCCATTAATTTCTTCACTTACTTAGCCAAAATGCCTTGAGTTGAAAAGTTCCTATCCAGTGCATTACAATGGTCTGAAAAGGGAGTGACAAAATCGAATGGTATTATTCACAATCACGCATGGCGCAGAACATTTCATGATATCACAACCATTAAGAAGGTTGAAAAAGAAGTAAATAAAATAATTTCTCTCTGAACTATAAGAAAATCGAAAAATATCCCATTCATCAAGGTATGGTGGCAGGAACTTCGAATATTAAGCAAGATTAAAATGTGCGAGATTCCTTCGGGAGGCAAAAGGAATACACCAAAGCCCAAGATTAAAAAGGGAGCTAGAGCTTTATACATTAAAAGATAAGTTAATCAAAACTTCGCTGTCCTTCCAGCGGTAGGTGGTACTGAATTCGCAGAATCCTCTCTAATGCTAACGGATCAATGGTTCCATTAACGATGTCATCCGACCCTGTGCTCCAAAGATTAAGATGCGCCACCGTAAAGTAAATACCCGCCATGATTTGCAAACTTGAAAACTTTCAGTTACGTAATCCCCGGAGGATAGAAGAACTAATGCAGGTATAGCTGCTGGAAGCAGCAATCAGCATGACCCATTATAAATATTGAACGGGGTACCTTCCACTTCTCTTCTCTACCCTATTCTTGATGGGTGTTTTCCTGAGGTGGATAATTTTTCCCAAAGAATCTCTCAGGCTATTCCATATCCACATTGTTTTCTTCTATTTCTCCTCTACTGTTACTTTAAATTTAAAGACTGTATAAATACGACGACGAATTAGATGGAAGGAGACTTATAGTCTCAATTTCGCCCAAACAAAGACCTTTCATTATTATTATTATTTCGTATTTTACCTTACCCTGGTACCAATATATTTACCGCTTTCCACCTTTCGCTATATTTCATGTAGTTGGGTTATGAACTGGATTATTACGAAAGTAATGAATTGGTAATTACTTAGAAAACCATACGAGCTTCCTACGCCCAAATTTGGGACCCCACCTGGATCGAACCAAGGGCCTCTTTTAGCTGCGGTATACGCACAACACTTAACGAGAGCCACCTTTATTACGATACTACGATGCGTAAATGTATTACCCCAAGAATTAAGAACCTTACAAATATTTTAACACACAACGCACTCGACGAGATAAAATTTATATGAACAAGCGTGACTTCGTGGGATTTCACAGCATACATTTTAAAAGAATATAAACCACTTCCTAACTTCCAAAGCAGGCTTTTAATTCGTTTAGTCAACGAGTTGACATCTTCTAGCGGATGGAAGTTACACTCAGATAATATTCCTATATATCAATCAGGAATTCTCTTCTTACAGATTACGCCAATTTTTATTAGAATGCAAGGATGATTATTTTATAAACATATGTGATACGCCAAGAATCATACTGTTCCAAAACCAGGAGCGGATTTAAGCTAACAGAGGCCATAGTCGCAAAGATCAGATTCAGTCCCCTGCTAAAAATGAGTGAAAATTCGGATTTTTTTCCAAATACACAAATATATATAGAAGTCCCATTCGCTTCACCACGGCAAGAACAAACAAACAAGTTTTGAATTACAATTCGTAGTATTTCTATAAATTACAAGGAATGTCGCATAGACATTTTTAAGTTGCGTAGTGACATTAAATGTAATACTTTCTATAAACATATTATGTGTATTTAAGAAATAACAAATAACTAAATTAATTATACTTAATTTTAACAAATGAAAAATTCATTGTTGAGGCGAAAAACCACAAAAATTTGTTATTGAGAATTTAGTGGCAGTCTTTTTGAGGTTTCGAATGAATGAGGCTCTTATCTAGTGCCTATTGCGCCTAATAATAAATCCATCCCTGTCCACAACATTCTTCCATCTTTCAAACGTTAGGAAAAGTCTATACTTTCAAATTTTCCTCAAATTTTTCTGGGATATCGGCGTTAACTTTCCAGGGAGCCTGATATATGACTTTAATGCAAGTTAAAAATCAGACATTAAATATCCTTGCCTATCGATACCTTCACAAGAGCCCCGCAGCTAGCAATCAACCAAAGTGGGTAGCTGTAAGCTAACTTCATTATTCATAATTTTATCACACATTATTTACGACAGCAATTCTAACTGAATTATCTCCTTACTCCTCAGTCCCAGTAGCAAACACTTGCGCGGCGTTGAGTCAGCTAGTTGTATAGTAAACATTTCCCCTTGGATCATTACGCAACCTCCAATTAATCCCCACCTTCTCGAAAAGGCTTGAGAATTGCCCATTATAATTCACCGTTACACACCCACTCATATTTTGGCATTGTCTCAATTTCGCCAACAGTATGAAAACATGCGAACTCTCAAAACGCCCACTTATGACTCATATGGACCAAAATCTCGACATTGGCAACGGCGCCCACTCCTGAATTTCGACAGCTGAAGACCGACAGCCATCGGAAAGTCCGGATAGGAATCTCAGTCAAAGAATTAGACCAGGCAAGGACATTCACTTCAGTTTTAACTGAATAAATGAGTGGAGCACGTTTCCTCTGGGCACGTGCATTTACAAAGCCACGTTTAGCAGTAGAAAAGACGTTTAATAATTCAATAGCAAAGAGGCAGATCGGATAGGGGGGACCGCTCTCTAAAGATGAGTATCATTAAGTTATTTCCTAAAACGGAAGAGGTCGCCTAAAATAGGTCGCCATAATCTTGAATGAGGTCATTTACATCTTTGTGCAAACAAACTGGAAGTACTCGGGCCACTGGTACGTAAGCGCATCCAGGAGGACTAATAATAGAGCAAGGCCAAAGGCAAACAGATGAAAGAAAAGATGAGATAAAATCGGAGCCTTAAGTGCTCTTTCAAGTATGTTCACGGGGTATTCGTTTCGATATGTATGTTTGTGGGTCATGAACGCATTACACGAAATACTTAGTAATAAACCTGTTTGAAATTACGTCTTTCGATTGAATAATGAATATTATCTTAAATCCTCATGATCAAAGCATTAAAATCCGCTTATGTTCTCTAATAATCATCCTTACGATCGATCACAGCCCACGTCTTAGGAAGTAAATTTCGAAGTTAACATCAAAAATGAAAAATAAACAGTCACTTTGAGAACTAAAAAATACGCAAATGCTTAACAACTATTCAATCATTTAGAATTTTTCAGAATTTAAAATTTTACCCCGCAAGCCGCCGATTGGCGTATGGCAGGGGGTGTATCAACACCAAATATTCATACCTAATCTATCCTGTTAGCCTCTCTAATGCTCCGAGGAAAAAACGACCAGAAGTTTATTATTTATTACTCCACAACCAGAGAAAGATCGTGCTCCTAAACTATACCTAAGCATTAATTTATTACCTCAAATATCAAAAAAATATTTTTATAATTTCAAATATAAAAGGTTTAAGTTAAATTTCCGGGATATTTCCGCCACCTTAACCTCGTCTTCGTAGTCTTCCTACAGAGCAATTTTAGCGTCTCGCCTTTAATTCACTTGGCATTATTCCAATTCTTAAACACAGAAATCCAGAGAGGAATAAAACCAGAGAAGGCTACTCGTATCGCGGGATTGCTTCATTCATACGGTGATAGAAATTGAAGGGGAAAGATAGAAATTTTTCAAAATTAAGAATTTAAACAACTCTTTTGAGTGCATACCTCGGTTCTTCTAATAGAGAAGAGGGAGCCCTTTAAAACAAATGCTACAATTTAGACCTTGTCGTCATTCTGTAATCGGAATCAATTTGGAACTATTGCGAACGAGCGTATCTAACCACAATCCTCGAAGGACAAGTGGAAAGAGTATGTGAATAATTTAAACTTTCGGACATTTTCGAATACAGTACCCCATAACTAATTAATATTTCATTTCCGTAACCACCAATCTCAATCTAGATATTCATTACGTGGTTTACACGACGGAATATGCCGCGTGAAACTCATCCACGTATTCGCACGAAGACTTGACGCGATTCTAGGGCAGAAACATCAAAATTTGAAGCACGGTATAAAAGGTTCGCGCAGCCTGAAGAGGAGAGAAATTTTCGCAATGGAAGACGTTGGAATCCAAGAAGAGATGAACGGCATGCTTGACATACTCCATCGGAGAAATATATTACCTTTCAGAAACAATGGAGTGACGATAAGAGAGAGCGCAGACTCCCACCGAGAACAACTGAAAGGTGCTGCCCCCTAGTTTTATCGCCACTCAACTGTCCCGCTTCTGATATGGTCGATTTTTCCGCCTTCACTTGCGCGAACTACGCCTCCAGCCGACTACGACCAGGAAAAGATCCAAGGGCAGTCCATTCCGCCAAATGGTTCCTAATTTCTAGAGAAACGGTCAACAAAGTGCTATTTCCTAGAGCATTGAATTATGATCTAGTTTGCCAAAAAAGTTACCAACGAAAAAGCAACAGAGCCTGATATGGAAGAAATTTCTACCTCCAAGACGGGAATCGATTTCTCGCTCAATACGAACGGAATTTTTTACAGGAAATATGTATAATATAAACTGTCAGTAAAATTTGAGTAATAATAGAAAGCCTAATAGAATTCCCTGAAATTCGTTATCTGTTGAGATCATTCATAAATTATAAATGCAAACACAGGTAGAAAATTTGGGTAATTAATGGAAGCTACTTTCAAAAGAGTTAAAAATTACATGGAAAGCTCAGTATGATTTCGTATCATACTGAACGTAAGAAAACAATCCGTCAACGAGTCGTTTGTAAAGTGATATACACTTTTTAGTAAAAATGATACTTCAAAATGTATCTTGATAAGGTTATCGAAAACATTATGCGACACAAAACAAGATTAGGATTTTAAGATAAAAAATCGCAGCATGGATCGCAATGAGAATTATTTCTAAATGATACGAATTCCTACAGTTCTCCTGCGAAAAGTCAATTCGTGTACAAACTCTACTTGTTCAAAACATAACTCATTCAATTTCAAGACGCAACTAGAACTAACATTATCAAAGTACGCACACTTATAATAAATGTTATCACAGGTAATTTTATCACGACCATTACTCAATCTAAACAGCTTTAATTAACCCGAAAACAACTGGATATCAGAATCATCTTAAATTGGTTGCTACGTTGAGAAGTATTGCTCAGAAGAAAACCGAAAGCTAAGCCGAATTCCGTTACGATTATAAAAACAATTACCGATTCAATAACAATTCAGTCGTTAAAGGGTGCATGACAATATAAAAACCTCCTAAACAAACCCCATAGGGACCTTTGCTTACATAACGAGAAGCTAAATAACACCCCTTGTCTCCTTGGAACGTGAATATCCCATAATTTAAGGGTTTTGACCGTAATGCGCTCAGAACACTGTTTACCCCTGTCTGACTTCCTTCCACATAATAATTCAGGAGAAATTTACTGGAACTACCATTCTGAATAAGACATACACACAGATTCGTCCAAACAGAGAACCACAAAGCAGAACACTTTTACAGGTAAACCTATTCTGCCGAAGGTCGAATATCTGCCGGTTTCTTTTGAGAATAAACATCTGGGAGCAAAAATAATCTGCAGGCCGAGGAAAATGGTGATTTCAGACGGAGATGCAGACGTAAGAGGAAAGAAAAAACGGACGGTATAAATAGAAAGACAAACGTGAGTTGAAAGAATGGGGAAAGGAAGAAAGGATAAAAAATGGGAGTTAATGTATGGAGAAATACCAAGCAAAGGAATTGACAGGAGGTTATAAATGACACGGTGATTCGAGGGGAATTTATGAATACTGCTCCAACATCACTATTACCCATTCGAGTTGGTATTCAGCGTGTTCGTCAACAGCAGAAGATAACCGACGTGCATTGTCGTCATACTTCCATTTAACGATGAATAATGACGGAACTTTCCGCCACTATTTCCCACCTATAATTTCTTTCGGTAAACGCTGAATAACGTCCATACCAAAACAGGGATGAGCATACGTATGTACCACAAATAAACTGAATGTATAGTTAGGGAGCGTGTATAATGGAGAATCCATGTTTTGAAGTAACTCGTTAGAAACAACCATCATGAACTTATGACTTCACGTAATAAGCTTGTAATGAGGACGAATTTCATACCATCTGCACAAAAAGTAATTGAAAATAGCTTCAGCGCGAGGGGGAAAACTTTCTTAACTTAGGTTATGATTGGAGAGCTGCCACAAACCAAGCAAAATTAATCAACCTTTATATCTAGGGAGTCCAGAGACCGATGGAGCAAAACAGCCCCCCCTGCCATGCGCCACTGGCGGCTTGCGGGGTATAAATCTAAATAAATCTAAACAGGGACATTTACTACTACGAGGATGAAAAATCCGGGGCAGTTGGAACATAACCAGGAATTTACCTGAAGTTACCCGGGAGTTCGTTCGTGTTTAGTCATTGTTGTTGTTAGAGGTATTGAAATACTTGTAATTTAGCTCATTGCTTTCGTGTCTCTGTTAATGCTAACATAAAGCAGGTTTTTTAACGAGTCTACTGTTAGAAAGTTTTTAAAACGAATGAATATTCTCGCGCCAAGACCGACGACTGTCTGATCAACTTAAAAATAGCAACATTTAAACACAAATGTGTTTTAACATTTATAAGCTGTTTGGATTAGGCAGTTACACTTTACTGGCGAATTGCAACATGTCTGTCGTATATACAACGTCCGTTTGGATGTATAACTACAGAGAAATCTTTTTGTATGATTATATTTAGGCTAAATTCTCTTCATTAAATGTTGAAGTAGCTGTAGTAGTGCTGTTAAAGTGCTTCGACTGCTAAAGTCATTTCGTACGAAGGCCCCCACCGGAAATCGAACCGGGGTCCGCTTTTACTGAAGTCGAACGCGTTACGCACTTGGCTATCCGGGAGCTCATTAAATGATGAAACTTGTCACAATAGCACTCATCGTCTATATTGGTCAATATGCAGCTCAGTGATAAAAATTCCTCAGTTAGTTAATCGAAACAAAGATAATTCTAGTAGAGACTTCCAATATAACCTTCGTGGGTGTTTTCCTGCAGTGGAGATACTTTTTCTGTGCATAAAATATCACAGTTTTTTACTCCTCCACGAAAACACTTTCTTCCCTTCTTTTATTTTCTTTCGTATCTTTCTCTCACTTTATGACAAGGGTTAAATGGAAGATGGGACTCTTTAGTCCCAATTTCGCCCAATAAAGACGTTTATTATTATTATAACAGGAAATTTCCGGAATGCCGAAAATGTTTTCCGGGACACTAGGGGCGGTGATTAAAATCCGGAAGAAATCCCAGAAAACCGGAACATGTGGACACCTTAATTGTAATATATCATAGAATGTCGCACCTGGTTTCGTACGATGAATTTAGGACAGTTTTATGTCGTAATTTATCCGACATAGATATGTATGCCATTAACTCGGAAACACATTATATAGTACTTTTGCGATAATCATCTGTTCATAAAGGGGAGGATTAAAATTCAACAACATTCCTCACCGAAGAGAATTAATCAATTCTTAGATAGACATTAAGGACAGTTTTCCTGTCAAACATGTTGTTTCTGACCTTGAGATAACTATACTGTAATGACGGTTTATTATCAACAAAACCGCTTTATGAAGTAAAATGAAAAATACTCTAACACCATGAGGACCAATTTTACACTCAATCTTGCATAGAAGACCCCAAGTATTGGACGCATTCCTGCAGCTTGAAAGAGGAAAGATAGCTTCCAGGGCGCAACTTAAAGGGAGGTGCAGCTGACGTGGTTAATGAAAGTCGTCGTGCGAAGTCGCATGGCACAAGGACAAGCCCCCCCGCAGGTTCCGCGATGCTGGCCCATGACCATGAGAAACTTTCAAAGTCATACATTACTTCCTGTTTAACATCTGTTGTGGAAAAAAATATGCCATTCGCAAAACTTAAAAGGGTAAATGCTCCTACAATAAAAATCTTATTCAAAATTGATCAAAACGGCAGTCTCGATTTGAAATTTATTTTCGAACCGGAGGAATATAAAATAGACACACGCTATATTCTATTAAATATATCTACACGGCAGAAGAGGCGAAGCAAGAAAAATTACGTCTTTTAGACTAGAAGTAACTTATCCGTAAACTCGAAGATTCTCATTATCTTTCGAAGTTCCATGAGCAATCAGTCTCTCTGTCGCCACTTATAGCTCTAATCTTTATTACGTAAAATGGTAGTAATTTTTAAATTATATTTTTTCCAATCGACTCCCGAACTCTAATCGACCAGACGTATTTATTCCTGGGTGGTCGATATCGATTTAATAAAAAAGCCATACCTCACACGTGGCAACCAAGAATTTGAGAGACTGAAATCTCACGGAAATCTTGGAAGATAATGAGCGTCACTGATTCAGACGATAAGTCCAATAATAAATAACTCTCAATCAAAGACGACCAGCATCAATCTGATCATCTTTAATTGGTCTCCCACCCTAAAAGAAGTAATACTTCTTGATCAGCCTCCTTAGCCGCGAAAATAAATTTAATAGACCATAGCAACTTTGACCTCAGGTAGAAGCATATACCTACCATATATAGTACCTTTGTCCGTCTTGTTCAACGCTGTCATAATACGAGAACTAACTGGGTATCAATGATGCTGGATAATGGCATTTATTCCATACATTTATTTCAATGTCGTTAATCGGCGTAAGGGTTTAAAATAAAATCTTCATAGTCCTCGAGCTGTGCGTTGGGAAAAATTTATTGTAGTCGTATTTCGAAAGTCATTAAAAATTTTTCAATATAGAGCACTGAGAATTATTGGAGGGCCAACCTGTCATCGAGAGTCTCAATTTGAGACGCATCACATTTGAGAAATTGCAACGTATGTATGCCGAACACATAGGGACAAGACAGACAGTCGCTATAAGCAAACTTTCAAACTCCCGCCGGCCCGCGAAGTATCTTCACGCCTCAGCAAATTTGCTGCATGTTACATATCCCGGTGACAGCAGAGCGACACACTATTACTGCCATCTATTCAACGTGGAAACCAACCAAGAGAATAAAATATCTCGGCGTTTTAAATCTCAATTTACGTCACGACGTATTTTGATCAATATCTCGGGAAATATTCAGAACGAGTTTTCAAATTTCATTTCGCTCTCTACATGAACCGCAGCGCTAGATGCAAACGTCGACCGGCTTCGCTACTACGATCGCCAACAAATAGTTCAGGCTGAGAATGATTTGCCGACATTGTTTATGATACGAATCCAGCATACGACATTTTCCAAAAAATGAAAGAAATATTTTCCTATAAATTTATCAACGAAAAGTAAGAAACTAGAAAATGAGGAGTGAACTAAATCAAGGATACAAAATAAATAATACTTCATAAAAAGATCAGGACTTCCTATTTTCCACAACTAATTCTTAATGCGACCGATTTCGGCCATACAGCCATCATCAGGTACACTACCAGAGATACTGAGAAAATTTATAGTGGAACAGTCAGTTTTGCACGTAAGGTAAGGAGTGGGGAGGGGTTGGTAAAGGCGATTTCGTTTGTTAAATTCAGTGGAGCCGACAAAATTTCTATGATCTCCTGATACCAGACCTGTGTACCCTCACTGAGCCTCGAATAAACTTCTAAAAATAAAATCGGCAAATGAGCTGCCTATGAACGTTGCTTGCATTTACATGAAACACCGAAAGAAACAGAAAACTAAACTAGATTAACACAAGCAATAGTAAAAGATCAACACAGTAAAGTTTCATAATCGGGTAAAATTCCGATTTCACAACAAACCCTGAGGCCAGGCCTATATTATAAGAGTGCATTCTTCGTAGAAATTGATTTTAGCCTAAACATAATCTAGTACTAAACAATCGACTATTACCAACAAAACATATTACTATTAAAGCTTCTAAAAATAATTAAGGATGAAAGATTTTTATAACAAACGTTCCAACGCGCAGAATTCTTCTTTCCTAGAGATAATTCAATGATTGCTAGATACAATTGATTACTAGATACAGTAAAAGCCGAGAATTGCGAAAAACCTACTCTCTCTTTATCAGTTACCTTACCAATAGAATGAATAAAGCAACACTAATGAATTCAGGTACTAGAAACGCTTTTCTAAGAGAATATGAAATTATTAATGCTTTCAAAGAAGGTTACGATTAGATTCTGCAATTCCTGCTACGCAAGCATTCCAAAATCAGCATCTAGGTAAAATTAACTAAATAGCACTTTCTTAAAAACAAATGAATACTTCATCTAAAAATTCAAGTGAAAACATCATTTAAAATTTTTTGCCTAAGCCAGTCATCTTGTTCAGTATTCAAGAGATTCTATCCTGCGGAAGAGACTGATAATATGGCAGTATAATGTCAAAGAATAAAAGAAGACTGATTGTAAGTGACAGAGAGGGAGGATGTTTTATCAAATGGTATGCCCAAAGGATGTCTATTTCTAAGGAATATTTAACTGTCATAGTTATTTGTCTTAAATTTGACCGAATGTGGAATTTTTTAAATGGCAGAAAAACGTCTGTTAGTGAATCGAAGCTGAATAACCTTAACTTTCGACGAAAAATTATCCTAATTTAACACGGCCTTTACTTTAATTCGCATTTTTATGAATAAATTCATGGTATAGAGACTTACATAGAAAATTCAATATAACCAGTGGCCAGTAGCATAGCGAAGAATCTGGGTCCCCTACCGTAAGAAATAAGATGAGTGCACTATATATCTTGGAACCCCTTAAAAGTGAGAACTTCTTCTAAGACCTCATCTCCTAACTACCGAAAATTAACGGCCCACTAATTATCTTTCGTTTATTCCTACTACGACATTCAGACCCACAACAAAGCCTCAACTTGAAACGATTGAAACCAGGCAATGGAAGGTTGGTCCATTGGCAGAAGTCAAATCCTTCATGGCAGGGAAACAAAAGCTGCGGGAAATCGAACCGGGAAGGGAAATAAGGGGGAAAATGCGAAAGGAATGGACGTGGTTGGTAAACTGTCCAAACGGAGTAGGAAAAGGGGTTATGTTCTGGATGGGAGAAGGATGAGGGAAGACAAGGGTTAAGACCCCGAGCGTAAACAATTCCCGGAGGCCACACCCTCCGCCTCCGAACGTAAACACCGCGATGACTTGAGACGAATACTCTGCGATATCACACGAGAAAACAGGAGGGGCTAATTCCACCGTGAGACACACGGGGATCCGGGCCAAGATTTTAAAAGGCTGCCCACAAATATTTACTAACACTGCCTTATAGGCTCGATTTGTATTTGGAGAGGATGAAAAAACTTTCATCTCGATGAGGGAAAACGCTCCCCGATCATAACAAAACTATTTCCATCAAAACAAAGGAAGTATAAATTTTCGCGGGTTAAAACATCCTGGATATCTGCGCATCCTGAGTTCATTCAGTAATGGTTCAGGGACTCCTGTTCAGTTTCGCGCAAATTAAATTCGCCTCTGACGTACCCAATAGCCAAATAAATGCGGTATGTTACTCCGCACACCGAAAGCACCATGGCGTTTGGCTCAATGTACGCAATTCGTTCACTATTAAGTTATACTCAGGCGAGAAATGGTAATGCCAGAAGACTAGGCCGATGATTTTGATCATAAAAACGACAGAGGAAAAACTGTAAACCATGAGAATGGTTGAAAAAATACCAGACTCGGGAATTATTCACCCATTCATCTACTTAATACAGCAATTACTGCCCGACAGCCATGTCTGTGGCAGATTAAGTTACTTAAGGAGTACCTCAAGGCTACCTATTAGAGCCCAAGGTCTTCCTAAGATACATAAAAAAACCTGTCTAGCGGGATTGATAGAGAACTAGTTTAGCTGATAACTGTTATCTACACGACAATAGCGAATGAATAAAGACCTTTACGATAAAACTAGACAAAATGTTGGAGCGTCGAACAGAAATTAGAAATTAACAAACGTAATGTAAATGGCTAATGAATGAAAACAAGAAAACTATACTATTTTATGATAGTAGAATTTCAGATCTTTAGTTACCTTACAAATATTGCCAGACACAATATTCGATAAAATAATTCATATATCCTAAAAATAAAAAAACAACACTGAGCAAACGTTCACAACTTGACCGCAAAAATGAAAACGAGCATCGAGTTGGAATAATGTCCTGGCATTCTCACTGCAGCGGCATTCCGGTATTTTTTATAATAGATTTAAAACTAATTCCCACATCAAAAGTAGAGGATCAAATGTTTTTAAAACGTCGATAAGGCAGATAATAAAATTACATAAAATACGGAAAAACAAATATAATCACGACATTCAACTGACATGGAATTTCGAGTGTTTATTAAATTTCATAGCACATCAAACGATTGTCAACAATTTTGGATGTCGTAGGACATTTTAATTGATTTTTAACATTAGCAATATTTTCCCTATATTGGGGAAAATTTATAAGGAATATATAATGAATGTTCCCATCAAGATTACCGGTGTTGAATGTTAACGAGATTAACAAACAGAATCGAGGATCCTTTACTAGTTTTTGATAATTGCAACGACCATATGGCAAAACTATACCAAATCAACACGGATTATCAGTTGTGAGAACAGGTAAAAACAGAATCCCAAAACCCATCAAAAATATTTAGCCTTAAGAATGGTATAAAGTCCTTAGCTTCTCAAGACTTCACCTTCTAACTTATGCAACTCTATACCTGTGCAATTTTCATTCAGCGATATATATGACATATATCACTCTTTCAAAGAAATAAGATGAAAATTTACACAAACCTAGCAGTGAGCACAGGATAAGACGCAGTGAATTTTAAATAATTACGGTAGAAGATGAGAGACATACCTGGGGTGCTTCATTTCTTTAACCCTTTAACTGCTCCATCGTCTATAGAAGATTTTGGCCTTTTTCTTTTGTTTCGTGAAATATGTTCTTGTTTACATAGACATCGAAGGTAAGCCATAAGAATATGAGACTAAAAAAATAATTTTCACATCATTTAGATGACAAATGGTTTCGATCACAACAAAAAAATCTGGTAACCCAATAAACAAGGTTTATGCATGTAATAGGAAAACTGTTTCTCGGTATCATAAAAGCGTCGAGTCAAGAAGAAATTTGAAAATGTTCTTTTTTGATAGTCGATTAAATTCATTTTCGTCCGTACTACATCCATGATTCATAAAATATACGCAACACCTGAGGTCTTGTGGTTTCACCTGCATTCAACTACAAAAATCCATCGATAGGCAATCAATGTCATTTCACTCTAATTTTATCGATTTCGTATTCATACAAGCCAAAAATTGAAAATGAATCTTATTTATACAAAGGATTACCGAGCTGAACACAGACAGTTATCAGCTAGCCATTAAAACAACAAAATCTTAACAAAGTAGAGCCGAAAGCATAAAAAAATTACGTGAGGCACAGTTACCAGAGTTATGGTACGGATTTAATACAACGTCCCGTTCAGGAAGAGGATGGGAATATAAAAAGAGAAAGGGGAAAGAGATGGGCTCGAGGTGGCAATCGGTGTCAATTGATAGGGCAGAGGAAGTGACAACCCGGTGTATCCCTTCACAACCGCGAAATCCCCTCCTGGACTCTACACCTCTCTGCTATATATACCTCTGGGCTATAAACACGTTACGACTACAACTCACCGCCCTCCGCGAGCTCATAAGTTATGTGCGAGACACGGATTAATTCTGACAGTTTACTGCCAGATTTTGCGTCTTTTTGTATGATAGCTGTGAGCAAAGTAATTGAGTTATCTTCCATCTATAATTATACACGTATCTAAGTATGAATTTAACCTGCGAGGCACCTTCCGGCAAGTGGCAGGGGGTGAGGGCACCAAGAATGTTTCAAATTCGATTACTGTCGTATATGGTTCGCGGAAGAAATGAATTTGTACTAGGTAACTAGGTACTTTGTACTGAAATGAACTGGTACTAGGGTCCATTTCCCTGAATTCTCTCACACTATCAGACCTATTTAGGTATTAAAGTAAAGGTAAGACCATAAGTATTAGAAACGTGGTACCCTAGTAGAATTCCGTTAAGGAATTAACTCAAAAACGAGGATTTTTACTATGTTTTCAAGCATTTATTAAGCGACACTTAATGGTTTCAACCCTCTTTTCACCTACAACTTGAAATGAATACGNCATATTGCAGGAAGCAGGGACTCGATGGGGGCAAAGAAGGGGCAAGACACGAGATCCATTCGCCCTCCCGCGCGAGCAATAATTCAAGGGTATATCCCTCGCTGCGGTCGTGCGAAATCTGACAGTTTACTGCCAGATTTTGCGTCTTTTTGTATGATAGCTGTGAGCAAAGTAATTGAGTTATCTTCCATCTATAATTATACACGTATCTAAGTATGAATTTAACCTGCGAGGCACCTTCCGGCAAGTGGCAGGGGGTGAGGGCACCAAGAATGTTTCAAATTCGATTACTGTCGTATATGGTTCGCGGAAGAAATGAATTTGTACTAGGTAACTAGGTACTTTGTACTGAAATTAACTGGTACTAGGGTCCATTTCCCTGAATTCTCTCACACTATCAGACCTATTTAGGTATTAAAGTAAAGGTAAGACCATAAGTATTAGAAACGTGGTACCCTAGTAGAATTCCGTTAAGGAATTAACTCAAAAACGAGGATTTTTACTATGTTTTCAAGCATTTATTAAGCGACACTTAATGGTTTCAACCCTCTTTTCACCTACAACTTGAAATGAATACGCCGAAAACAAGGCCATCTAATTATCAATTAAATTTCTCAAGGAGAAACGGACATGAAAAAAGTCTGGCAGTCAAAAGGCGGGACTCGAACTTCCACTTCCACGTGACTGCTCTAGCCAATTAAGCTATCGTACCAGAACAATTAGGCATGCAGTTCGGTCGACGTTGTTTCCCAAAGAATTAAAATTTTTAAACTATAAGATTCAAATTTTCAGAATGTATTTAAAATGTTTCACAAAAAAGTTAAATAGCCATGTCCACCGACGATCTCTCGACAATGTTCCCATACAGAATATCGGAGAACTCAAAATAAATAAATTAATAAATTGCTTTCCTAAATTATTTAGAATAACTACTTCGTTAAATAGGACAAACTGAAAAGGCTAAAACGATAGCAATTTCGGTTTCTATGCAGCAGTTAAACTTACATATTCCTTTCATAACAACGGTTTCATCAACATTTCCCCCGAAACCTATCTTTTTGTTTCCCCATATTTAAATCAAACTGAAGTTTAATTAGTTACGCTGCAGCAATAGATACATCATCATCAAGTAAAAAGCGCACTTGCGTAAATCGTATCCAAGATAATAACATCCGATTCAGCCGCATAAGGCGGTCTCGTTAATCCTAAAGCTTGGAATTACCTATACGAGAACCAGGTTCGAAGGCGCCGTTTTCAGTCCCTCCGCGCTTAAATCCTGCCTTCGCTCTAATAAAGCTGACTTCGTTCGATGAATGCGACGCTGATTCCGCGTCTTAATGCCCTCTCCGAGACTGAAGACGTCAAAAGGAAGGGATGCAGCCAACGGTTGCACCGCTTAAGCGGTTTCATAGGTCATTTTTTTCAACGAAGACGGGAGGAAGTTCATAAAACAGAGAAATGAGGAAGGGGAAAGTCGAGAGTTTAAGAGGTATGAATCTAGCCGTAGTTAAAATGAATAGAGCTGATGAGCCTATACGGCAAGAAGCTTCCGGTGTAGCTATTCAACTCATCGCAAATAAATCGCGAAGAATATGTCTCTTAATTGTTTCAAACGATCTTTCAAAACCATTCATACCCTTAAATGAATTATTTTGTAAAACATTTTAGCTAAAAATTAATCTACACGAAATTTAGTTGAGAATATGAATTCCAAAGCTATTTCTTTAAAGTGCAAAGTTAATTACGAGAACCTACGTAATTCATTAATCTAATTTGAACAAATCATAAACGTCCGAATTTGAATTATCCTAGGATTCAGTTGCCTTTCCTTTCTCATAATCTTACAAATTCCTAAAATCGCTTAACAAACTCAAATTCAGTTTGCAGGTCCCTTAAAATATCCAAAAACGCTGGAAATTGCTAATATTTTGAAGGCACGCCACACAAAAATATTCTACACACAAAAAAACCAATCTTGAACTTCCCGAAACCTCAAAAAAGGCATTTATATGAAAAACTCAAAATCAGATCTTCTGCGAATAACTTTAAGATTGAAATGTCCGATCTTAAGGAATAGATTTCCAAGTTCATAAGCAGAGGAATCTTACTAAATTACTCAATACCCCTAAGGTTAGCGACGTATACACGAAAAATTAACAAATAATTCGTTTAAGAATCCAAGCGCCAAACTAAGCTCATAGGAAAACATCAATTAGAATTTAAAATGAAATGTAAAAATGTTACGGACATCCAATAACTATTTCGAAAGACCAATGTTCACTCCAACATTTATCACTTAAGTTTTTTGACTTTCTATCATCCAACATTTCCCTTCACATGTCCTAAAAACGATCAAAGGCCAAACGCCACGAGAAAATGAAAAACAAATCTTGCTTCCTTTAGAAAGAAATCTGGGTCCTAGACATACGCCTTGCGGCACTCCCGAGATAAAAAATTCACTGAATTCGGCGCCACGCGAACCATGATTAACCAAAATCACCGGGTCACACGACGGCTAAAACAGACATCCTAGCGGGATTTACGCGATAAAAACATTCCGAATATTAAAGTTAGAAAAGGGAGCAGAGACCGAGGCTGCTTAGGGAGCAATACACTCTTCCATTCAAGATTGCGGAGAGGGATGGAGGAGCGGGAGACGTATTCAGTCCAAGAGGCACGAAAGACCATGAATAATTGCCTCCTCCTCAAGACGGCCAAAAGGGAGTGGGAAATATCGTAAAGGGCTGGTAGAAAGAGAGTAAGCAAGCAGCTGCACTTTCCATGAGACCGTTTGCGAGAGAACCTCTGATGAAAAGGAACGAGAGTGATAGAGAGGGGCAAGAGGCCGTGTTCCATATTGCAGGAAGCAGGGACTCGATGGGGGCAAAGAAGGGGCAAGACACGAGATCCATTCGCCCTCCCGCGCGAGCAATAATTCAAGGGTATATCCCTCGCTGCGGTCGTGCGAGAAACACACAAGGCACTCGCAGAGGATGGCCTTTTTAGTTAAAATGGATCGCTTAAAAATGTTGTACTTGAACAAACGCGATTCAATTATAGCACGGCCTAACATTTTTAGCCAAGGGAAACCATTAACATCTTCCTATTTAGGAAACGAGGGATCCATTTGCATATTAAACTGGCAAATGGTGAACTGGGGTGATGAATGTAGGCTACTGAACTCTGAAATGAGTGAAGTACTGGAATTCATATCTTACTCAGAAACACTGCACTAAAAGGGAATTATAATACATACAGTGAGAAGAATGACAACGTTCATGCACTTACCAGTAAAAACAGTTGGATAGGTAATTTTGGGTCTATTGTCAAAATTATGCAAAAACAAAAATTAACTTTAGAAACATTTTGGAAAAAATTCTAAAGAAAATGAATCCAGGGAAATTTATTGCACACTAGCTGCTAACGTATGCGAAATGAACTCAACATTTCAAATGTAGGGGTGATTTTTCAGTTGCATATTTAGACTATAATTTCAAAGTATATTGAGGAAAGAAAAGAATTTCCGATACTGCAGAAAATGTGACCATTTGTCGATATATTTTACTCTAATCATTTATCAATATTTCATCGATCTATACATCATAATAAATTTTGCGTGCTAGGTTTCCGTTCATAGACGGAGATGGACAATTCATTTGCGCAGAAAATATATATACTTCAGCTCCGGTTCAAACGAAGGCTTATTTATTTGATCTAAATGTGATTCAAACCAAAGGGAAAACATGTGGAACGAAAGTTGCTTGCTTACGCTGAGTATATTTATCATCACCAAAACTAAAAACTGATAACGAAGATAAAAATATATTCGTACAGCGACATGATGCGTTTCCTTAATAATCGTACCTATAACAGGCGTTTTTAGAGTTTTCTGGAGTTCATGAGTTTACCGGAAATAGAAATATTTCTAAGGTATTTCGATATTAACTTAATGATGTCTTAATGCAAATAATCGTTAAGTTACACCATCCTCTTTCATACTAATATGTATTTCTATCTGAATAATCAAAAACACTAAGTAAAACGTAGAGACATGTCAAGTTACATATTTTTCACAGTCGTTTAAATAGCCGTACGAACAATAAAGAAAAACTGAACCGATTACATAAGTATGGAGTACAATCAGCGGGCTAACGGAGAATGTGGGGGCCATCTACAGCAAATAATACGAGGACCCAAAATCGATAACGTTGGGGACCCTAAATCTCGCCCCTGACATTGCGGGGGGTCCTTTGACTGCGCCCCAGTGTACAATAACATATAGTAATGTCCACGAAGAGCTGTAAGGCACCACAAATAAAGAACTGAACAATTTAAGAAATCTTCCGAGGAAAAAGAATGTTAAAGATGCGAAATACGCTGACTATATGAGCCCCTCGAACAGATAATCGAAAATCCCGATTCTGTTTTCCGAATAGGTTTGCGCGACCCAAGAAAATCATCGCACGAAAATGCCTACGCGATGAACCCCTACGACCGAGAAAACCTGCCTAAACAGGATTTAATCTCTGGAAGGACAGCGAGACGATATGCGAACGGAACGTTTAAAATACGACAAATCCACAAGCACTTCGAAGCGCCGTCGCGACGAATTACGAAAATGAAAAAATGTGAGCGATTCTTTAAAAAAAAGTGACGTCAATTGCGAGGTATGCGCAAAATATTACGTTCGGGGAAGCAGTCGATATGGAGAGAGGGAATGGCACAGAATAGGGTGCAGCACGGAAAAAAGGAAGGGACGAAGATATAGACTTCGAGAGTGAGGGCTGCCAACCGTTCTAATTCGAGGAAATATTTTTCTCCCTCAGCTTATCTCACGTTCCAAATTGACGCTTTCTTTCCAACACGTTCTGCTACATATATGAGTGCGCCGTGTGGATAACGAAGGCTGGAATCTACATCTTTAGGAGATGAAGCCATTTCTTAATTTAAGTCTCGTTTTCGCTTAATGGATCTGCGTATTAACTCGCCCCATAAACGACCTAGTTAGAAATATATTGTGCGCAGCAGGAGTTGGTGCTAAACGACAATTTTAGGGGAAATTAATGATGCACATAATTACAGATTACTCTGAACAACATCACACAACCCTATGAAAAAATGGTTTAATAACTATGACGTGTTTCCACAAATTCATTCTACTTTGAAAGATTACATTTCAAATTTGAAAGATTACATTCAAAATTTGAAAGATCACATTTCAACGAAAGGCAAATGTTTCCTCAGTTGAAAATCTCTCTAGGATTTTCCAAAATGGAAAGAATGTGGACGCAGCTTTGCTAAAAAGTTTCGAGTTTCTCCAATTGATGGTCGACATGCTGCTGTAACTCTCATGCTACTTAATTACTATTTAAAAGAACTAACCCCAAAAAATTAACCGACATATTTTTGGAAATTAACATCAAATCGACGACTATATACCATTACATCTTACGTATGCTTTTGCAGTTTGCAAGAATCTTGAATATCCTTTTAAAGTCGTGAAGCGTAGACATTACAAAGATTTTTTGCGTGATATATTCTGATAATTCGAAATATTCTTGGGCAATGGAGTTGGAACTGTTTCAAAACAGAAATATTTTCGCATCCGACCCGACGTCTGGCTGTAAAGATCATACCGGAAGCAAAACGCGATAGTAAAAAATCTACAAACAAAATTTCATCGAACACTACTGCGGTGCAAACCTGCCCCACTGCATGCTTGGTCCCATATCCCGCTTATACAGAGCAGGAAAAGTATATGGAAACATCTTTGAGAAGCAATCAAAAGAGACATCAAAACTTCATACAAATCCGCGATAAATCATTACCTCCCTTCTGCTATAGTCAAACGTTCTAAATTTCCGGCTAGTAGTAAGGAAGAGATTGGGTTTCATTGCGATAAAGATACTTCATCAGTGTTACAAATCTGAAACACTCAATTTACACTTAAGCTCGAGAAAATAAATATCTAACGACGTACGAACTTCGTCTCCGAAGGGCATTAAAGAACTCATTAGCATTGGCGACTGGAGGATGTGCCACTGCAGTAAAAACGTCCACGGGTGCTTAAAATAAAATGATCCCAGACGCAGATATGTGGAAAGGAGCTGAAACGAGGAATGAAGAAATGGAGACAATAGAAACACGGGATAAAGGCGGAATTTTTCCACTCGATCTCTTCTTCTCTTGACCCTGTCCAGAGAATGTTACGGACTCGAATCGAGAACGTGTCCGAGGATATTTCTCAACCGACCGAAATCTGCGAAAAATCGGACATTCGCGTCCCTTGGGTGAGGGAAATTCTGATATTTCATCTCCGAGAAATATCGACTCGGGGAGGTTATTGTCCTCCGTTTTAGACCAGAAACCTGCTGAAAATATTCACTAAGGGGCATGGACGGTAAATTGAACTCACGATGCTTTCCCATTCTTAAAGCATTCTCAAATCGAGATTAAATACACCTTATAGATAAGGATAGTGAAACCTTTTCGGGAGCAAAAATGTCATCTAACAGTGGAGAAATTCAACCAAACACGCGAACCCAAAAGGTCCCCCTAAATTAGACTAACTTTCTCCCAAGCGTTTATATCGCACTGATAATATTATACTGAATATTCACGTCAAAAAGTACAATAGAATATTCACTCAAAATAAGATAATTTTAACGGACGCTTGTAAAGGATTTCGATACAAAGATATTTTCTGAGATAGAGCTATTCCAACAAATCATAGAAGATTATCGGGGCGGTTTTAAACCTTTAGCGGACCGCAATTTGGATACTAAGCGGCATACTCGAATGTCCAGGCAACCTAATAGAGTAACCGAATTGGGAGATCCGGGTTCGTATTCCGGATTTAAATCCATCACGTGGAAAGTGAACGCAATTATTTTTATTATTTATGGAAGTTGTTGAACTACTTGACTCACGCCTGATTTAACAGACTATAAATATACTTATACCCTTTAGTTTACCCAGTGATGAAAAAGAACGGAAGGTAAAGAACGATGGAAACATTTTAAGATGTGGTAATGGCTTAGGGAATACAGTGATACCTCGGATAACGAAGATAATTAGATCCAGAGTCATATTAGTTAGCCTAAACGTGAAGTTATTATGTGTCTCATTTCTAGCTGTCTTGAACATAACCAATCCTTTGGATCGGAGGGTGTTCCCGTATGTGAGGTAGTCAGCTCATACAGACAGCCACACAAAACATAAGAAATTGCAATGGCTCGACCGTTCACGTTTGCTGCTTTATGTTAGAGCATTCCCTAAAACATTCGTTAACCGAATCCATATTCATTAGCAGAGTCCGGAAAACGGCGAAAAATCTTCTGTAGCCGAAAAATTCGTTATCAGGGTCACTTGTTAGCCGAGGTCATCATCATCAGCCATTTTCAATCCGACGTCGGATGTAGGGCTCCCGAAGCGCTTTCCAATTCTCTCTATTCTGAGCCTCTCGTTGCCATGTTACCCATAAATACTGAATGATGTCTCTGTTCCATCGGTCCCTTGGTCGTCTTCTTGGTCTCTTCAAATCTCTTGATATCCAGTTCAGAACTGCTGATTTCCATCGGTTGTCGTTTCTCCTTGCAACATGGCTTGCCCAGATCCATTTCAGTGATCATCCCTAATCATCATCCGTGATGTTAGCCGAGGTATCACTGTATGAATGATCCGCCGCCACATGATATGGATAGGACAGCAGTCGACCTTGTTGAGGGGTCGAGTCAAATATGAGGGAAATGATAGGCTACCAACTATCCAAGTGGGTAACGCGTTCGACTTAGATGAAAGGGGCACCGGGTTCTGTTTTCCGGTGGGAGCTCATATGTACAAAACGACCTCAGCAGTCGAAGCACTTTTAACGATACTAATATGGCAGTCGTTCCATTTCTCGGTGTCATAATTTCAGTGAATAAGTCCAAACTTTTAATAACGGCTGAAGAAATTACATGCAGTAACAAAAGGAAAACATAAAGTAACGGTCACATCATATACCGCGTAAACCCATATGAACAACACAAGATAATGAAGTAGCAGAGATACAATAGACGAATTTTTCAAGCATTATCATCATCCAAAACGATACTCTTCTAAGGAACAAAATTGCGCTCCCCATTAGCAAACCTTCTCTACGTAAACATCGCTCCAATTTTTCCAAAAATAAATTACCACCGACCATAACGCCAACAAAAACTAGTAAATAACTTAGCTCGGAAATTTCATTCCCTCTTCCCCATTGACGGAATCAGCATTAACCACTCCAAAGCGTCCGGAACAAAAGAAAATCCTCTTCACCCGCAACGATATATCCTCTTTCGGATTAACAACTCGAAACAGGAGATTCCCCTGGATACGTGACATGAGTACGCTCTACAGGGGAAACAAAAAAGTGACGCCTACCACGATGTACACGTCAAACTCGGAGGGAGCCAAAATTCTCCCCGTTCGTCGTAAACAAGGAAAAACACTCGGAGCGTCGCTCAAGAAGAGCACGGATAAAGAGAGGCGCACTGCGGTTGAACACGGCGTTCTCGAGGAGATCCAATCACGGATAAACGGCCACATCCGCGCTCTCTTCCCGATGAATTCTCCGTTCCCTCAACCACTCAATTGCGAACTAAACACGGACCGAAAGGGAAAATGAATACATCTATAGGGGGATTTCGAGTATTTTGCTTGGGCCATAACTTTGTTAAAACTGTCTGTCACATTTACATCTGTCACAACCGCGGGTAAACTGTGATAGTAAAGGTTAACTGTAATAGAAAATCCATCGGGTGGGACGCGCTTCATTCTTACGAACTTAGATTTGGCGTATATTTCTTCAATACAGCAATCAAAGTAAGCTATTAAATGAGTTTCTAGTATTCGTAATAACTCATTTACAACCGGTTTCGCCACTAGCTTTTCCGCACTTACGCCTGAATTTTAGGAAAGAGATATCACGTTGTAAATGGTACGATAAGGTATACGCCAGGAAAACCCATGGATGAGCGAATGTGAAAAACAACGGGACGGAGCCGGGCTCGAGTCCCGATTTCATCATCTTTATTCACATTAGAATATCCTTGTCTAAAATTTTAACCACATTATAGCTAAAAAATTAAAATAGCTTCTACTTCACTTCATAGATTTGGCAATGATGCCTGTTCCACTATCTTAACCTCCTATTCTTTTTTCTCCTCTAGGCTTGTACTCAAACACGATTCTGGGAAGGCGGCTTGGCTCAATTGATGATACTCATTTAATCTTCTAATATAAAAATATTTTCATTTTCCCAAATGATTTCATTACAGATTTAATCTTGTTATGTAAAGACTTTTATTGTTCTTATGAATATCATTTCAGCTCAACGAATTCAATTTTTGTGTCTCCTTGAGAGTACCCAAGTCTCACTCCCATATTTAAACTACCATCGTTTTGTAGAATTTGACTTTAGATTCTTATTCTTGTTTTATATTTCCAAGTTCTAAATAAAAAAACTGAAATAGCATTTCTGTTAATTAATTAGCGAAGTGCCACATGGTCGTACATAGACCTCTTTTCAGTCTCGGTTTCCGGTTCTATACCCTAGTCGGGGGAGAGCCTTACTTGGTAAATAAAGAACTTTCGTGCCAATTTGGTTACATTTACATTTAAACCATGCAAGCCGCCAATGGCGCATGGCAGGGGGTGTGAAAACACCGATAATCCTATCGTACCCTAACTGCTATTAGCTTCTCTAATACTACAATGGAAAAACGACCAGAAGTAACTATCCGTCCTGGCGATCCCTGAATCGCAACGACCCATAGTGTGCGATGCTGACATCCATGTTATTACGTCAATCATGGGCTTAAGAAGTCGTTCTTGATGACATTTATAATTAATTAAAATTATAAACTACTGGATTACATATACACTTACTTGGGAACTTAAAGGTATTAACTGAGGAATATGCAGCAAAAATAGCTGGAGCAAAAAAATCTCTCTTCTCACTTTAGGCACTCGTGCCATGGATTCGCCAGAAGTTTCATGCACTTTAGAAATCCACCAAAATAATGAGTTTTTAAATGCTATAGACCTTCTTACATAAAATGCAACACGATATTAAATTCACCTTCCTCCGCAGGGTGGCAATTAGGAGAGGCTTGAAGGCAGATTATTTACCGAGGAAATGCAACATGGTTGAAACATGAGAGAAAGTAAAACAAAGAAGCGAAGATGTGTACTTCTTGAGATCTTGGCAACTTTACAGGAGGCAACCTTTCCGACTTAAAGAAGATAAAATACTAAAATCCCTCTGAAGTAATTTCGCCAAAGAGAAAAGACAATGGGCAGATTAATTTGAGGTTAAAAACTAAACGAATCGTTGAAAACAAATAAAAACTTTTTAAATTATATGTGCTTTAAACTCAAATGCTATATCGTTGAATAAACCAGGTTACCTAGACCAGAAATGTAGTACCTGCGGTTTTCAGGCAATGTTCGGCCTTTTCGTAAAATATTTCCTAAAATAAATGTAAATAAATGATTCTCCCAACATCGTTTATTATTGAAATTGAAATGAAAAATATTCTAATAAAATCAACGTGTTTAGGCGTTACTTCATGGAAGGCCATCACAGAATAGAATAATAAAACTGTAATTTTTCCACAAGATATTTAATGCGACCGCTCTCCTCTCTTCTCCCTCCCCATGAAGCTTTTCCGTTCCTCCTCTACCACCCCCACCTTACCCTCCACTGTTTCTACCCTTTAAATACTCTATGCACCCCATTTCCTGTGCCTGAAGATGCTAGACCACCACCAGCGAAACCGGTCGCATTAAATAACTTGTGGAAAACTTATAAAGTTTTCTTATTCTATTCTGAAAAATATTCTTCCTAGACATTGAGTTCGAAAAAAGCTCCAAAAAGTTGTTTACGGGCAAACTAAACGTTGAAAAATTCCAGCCAGTAGGGGTTAGGGTTCCCAGTGGACGAGCTTAGTAAATATTGTTCTCAATACATACTATACTTCTGCAACTACGTTGCCATCTTCGAGAGAAGAACAACAGCTATTACCATAGCCGTGTTCCTTTTCCTTATACGTATATTTTTCCCAGACTTACATAGTGATTAAATTCGTTTTCCCACGGGCTATTTCAAAATTAAATAATTGTATCGTAGTACATACATTACCACAATGCGGGCTGATTGTTTCACATGCGGCCTAATGTGTCTATAAGCGGCTTAATACTTTATTGTGCGGCCGAACTGCAGATGCTACCTTCCGATGAAGAATGGTTCCCCAACCGTATGCTAATACGTTGTTATTCCTGGACAGGTAATAGGTTATCTGTTGTCATTCGAGGGCAGATAACAGGCTCATTTTATTTGCCTGTCTTCGGTTCAACCCCAGACGAGTCAAAAAGTTTCCTTGACAAATGCATATAAGTTTCACTATAGTATCTAACAGAGTTTACTTCTTCCGCAAAATTAAATTAGAAAGAATAATCGTATGAAATCAAGACAAGCACCAAAAAAAAGGCAAAATGAACAATTCTCAATTTGGCCGTAGAATAACTTCTATACGAAAAGTAGATATTCGGAGATTCGAAAAATTCGGAGAATTTTGGTAAAATTCCGTCTTTTGAGTTAAAATAAAAATTTAATGTTTACTCGAGAGTCCGTTACGTCGCAATAAACATTTTATTTATTAATTAGCATTTCCTCGTTGAGAATCATCGGAAATTTTGGTTAGTTTCCAATACAAATCTATCAGCACATTCTGTAAAGGGATTATTTGATCTCGTTGAACTACTGTCTAAAATCAACCTCTGAGGAAAGGTTATAAAAAAGACAGCTGATTTATGGGGGTTTCTACTGACGTGCTCTATCGAAGGAACATGTTCTCGACTTCAGATCAATGGCTCTCAGGTTGCTTGATGAATTCCCGTATTTCATCAAGCAGAAAAATCCTGTGGCTCGCCAAGGACCAAGAAAAAGAGACTGGATCCAATTTCCTCAATCGTGATATACCTCCATGATGCCAAGAATTCCCAAAACGTAGGGCAAGGCAGGTGGAGTTTCGATAGTTACACACATTTCAAATTTTTGGGCAAAATGAACTATTTACTCAAGATCCTGTACTATTAATCACTTTTAAGCTCTCTTCTTTCCTCGAATGGAAATAAACACCGATGTAATTAAGATGTTCAAATTGCCGTAACCCAGCTTTCACCGAGAAAGATACTAGAGGAATAAGTATATACAAAAACCGTTATTAGACTACAATGGAAACGTACGACATGTAAAGTATCGAAATTTTTAAGAAATGTATCAACATCAACAGATATAAATATATAAACATCAGTAACGAAATTCCGTAAGATACAAGCTTCAGTTTTAAAATACTACCGCAAGGAATTAGGAAAATATTAACGCATTACTCTAGCGATTGTACAGCGACATATGAAATTCCCGATACGATTACGAAAGAATTACAATCTAATATTCACTAAAAACATTTCTGGAACGAGAAATGCAAAAGCTCTACAGCAAGAGAATCGGGCCTATTGCTAATAAATCCTATTTCAAGTTTCACAGCTGGAGCGAACAAAAGATTTTATTCAAATCCGGACGCTAAAAATATCATTTCAGACCATCCGCCCACAAAGTGGAAGATCTGGGTTCGAGTCCCAGTTACATACGACTATAACTTCAGTTTACTCCTCGGGTTACCTCATTCCTCATCTTGCCTAGTAAGCCACATTTCCCTCTCCTAGCTCTTCGTATCACGCTAGAGGGGATGAGGTCCCAACCGGCCTTTGGGCTGAATACAGACAGAACAAGGGGAGTTTGTTGAAAGTATGCGGCAGGCAGGATTCGGCCCAAGGGTCGTAGTTAGTACATCGCTACATAAGCGTATTGGCCATCTCTTGCATATATTCGCGGTTAGCTCATGTCACTTCTTCGTGCATTAATCTAAATCGACGTGACGCATCCGCGATAACAGCTAGCCCCACACTTCACAGAAGCACGCCTTTCTTCCCGCGATGCTTTCGACATTCCATTCCGAAGTGCACGCACGCGGGAGATGCTGCACAGGACGTGTTTATCCATTGCAACTGGATATAGTCGCAAGCACCTCGCTATGAGAAGACGAAAAACCTTTTGAGTAACATTCTCTGCTTGTTTTCTTTCGGAGTATTCGGGGAAAAGTCGTAAACGGGGAAAATGGAATACGGCGTGCTTTAACGTTGGCCAAAAGCAGTTTCCTAAAAAGTTGGACCGAGTGGGCTTGACCTGGAAACTTCCTTGGGGTTTACAAAATTCTCCATTCGGAAAAGGAATTGCTTAACGTTCAGAGCATCTGTTCAATCCATTGAGAAGTCGAGAGGAGTCCATGACCTATCTTGGTGATGAAAGATCACCGTGGATTATTAAGGATCATACGCAAAAGATGACAGAATATTATCTGGATCTCGAAAAGAAATATCAAAAGATGTTCGACATTTATCATTATACTTCGCTAAAGGAAGAAACAGAATCATGCCACTTTTTTACAAGTACTATTAGTATGCGCAAATATTAATAATTATAAATATTCTGAGTAGCATATTAAATTCCGTAATGTAAACCGATTTTTAAAACTTCAGAAAACTATTCGCTAGTGATAATGAAAAATATGCACTGGAAGATAAGACAAACTCAGAAAAGTTGCAAATCAAAATCTCTAGCGTACATTAAAATGAAAATTGGCATATATGAAAGAGTGATGCTGACTTACGAATTTGACAAGAATAAAACAGTTTTTTCATACAGTGTTTAGGAAGTGACTCATGAAAATTGACAAAACGCCTCGGTTGAATAGAAATTAGCTTCAATAATCTTACTGAATTCTAAATATTTCAGTAAGTCATAGAATCCACTTATTTAAAGGGAATATATTTCAGTTTCACTAACTACTCCGACAAATAATAATATAAAAAAGAAAATATATACTTTCCATCAGTTGATTTTTGGAAGAACTATAAATGTAATAACTATTTTTGAACCATCATTTTTAATATCTCATGAATTACGAGGAACAACATATGACAGCAAAAAAATTGAACATACAACTCAAATAACGCGAGGAAAAAGCTATATACCCATTTCTATTTCCATGAAAACTGGGAAAATTAAATTCCGAGATGAGATTCAAAGAGACTTAAAGATATGGCAACGTAGGCTAAATAATTAATGGATGAGCATTAAATAGGAGCATTAAGGTAAATCCTTTTTCAAACAGTATACAGTTTTTCTTTTATTAAAGGGGAATACTGAACCTATATATCGAATAAACAATAAAAACATCCCCTATTATGCACAGGACATAGACTGTACAGTCGTATCACAGACTTATCGCCAATATAAACTAAGTTACTATAAACAACGAGTTAGTTCAGTTAAAAAGGCAATCTAAAATTTAACCCTCCCAAGGTAATATGGAAAACTGCGAATTCAGTGTATTAAATGAATGAAGCATTTCGAGTTTCTTTTACTGTTAATCTACCATAATAGGGGTTCCACTGACGGAGAGACATTTTACTGCCGATAACCAATACCTGGCAAAGAGTTAAAGAAACATACCTCTTGCCAACCGTAAGCACTAATCCAATAAGAACGAAAGAAACCCACTACATTTTAAGACAGGTATTTATATCTTGACAAACTATAAGTCAATGTGATCACGTTGTATTCGGTAGAATTTCATTGAAAGAAAGTTGATTAAATCTACATGTCTTGATGGAAATCAAAGCTGGCTCATTAAGAAATCTACAGGTACGTCATTTTAATTTAATTAGGCCATTAAATTACTTACTACCACATATATTTAAAGCTCATCTTCAAATTATATTACAAACCTAATTATAAAATATCTATATAATACTTTCTGTAATCGTAATTTTATAACGTTTTGCGACATTGCACTTTCCTTCAATGAAAAAATAACAGATCAAAGATAATAGGATGAAACTAATTGTAATTTAAATTATAAAAGAAACCAAAGCGGCCTTTCACGAAAACTGGTGAGTGGCTATAACTTCATTTTAAGTGCTACTGAAGCACTCCGTTCCAAATTTGTTTAAAACGCACCTTCAAAAATACAGTACACCAAGGACTGATGAAATAACATTTCCACGTGCTGATTCGATAAAGCTTTTCGGTATTAAACTCTCCATTAGCGAAAGATGTGACAAAAGAACAAACCTGTAATGACGAAGCCACATAATTAAAATATGAATACGCTAATAGCCCATTCATAATTAGTTATCCATCTTAAGTCGTTACGGCAAGAGGCTAACGTAACTCTCTCTCAAATTATAATTCCAAATTGCATAAAGGCTACATTAGCAACGTTCTAAATATCAATTTAACTACCACATAAGCATCCTCGTTACCACATTGATTTACACCACGTCAGGATTCTCGACTATTATATTAAGTTGGTTTCCTCTAGGATGAATCTCAACTCCGCCTTGATTCGTGTTTCTCTCCAAACAAAAGACGTAAGAGCAGCGGAAGCTGCGAGAAGGGAAGAGGTCGGAGCTAAACATTACTCTTCTTTAGAGTGGAGTGATAGGGATTCTTCCCGCCAGGGATAAGCAGAAAGTAATTCATGAGCGCGAGGATCTCAGGGGATTCTGGAACCTCCCTTCCGCAGGGCGTAAGTGAGATCCCACTGACACCTGAGGCAAAATTTTCCGAAGTTTACACCGTAAACGCCTACAACAAAATCGCATATAAGAAATTAATACTCATACCGGACTATTATGCCGACCGAAACGTTACCCATGACACCCTAACAACGCGACGAAAAACGGCATAACAACATAATGATAATTAGCAATAGAAAATACACTAAGACAGCGTATAAATGGAGGAATAAGAAATTACTTCGATGAAAATTTGGAAACAGTACCAAATTATTCCTATTTAGAGAGCTGGTTTCATTTCTTTGCCCTTTCTAGCAATAACAATTTTACTAATCATTGGTATAACCAATTAGAGTTCAACGAAAGAGTGTTTTGATATTTTCTGAAACCTGTTAAGGCTGGAAATTAAATTCAGTTTTCATTCTGAACGCTTGTGAATTATCTGAAATCCGATTCTACGGAGCTGACTCCATTGTTCCAATTTAACCAATTACGGAAGGTAATTTCGTTCAAAAATTACACTAAAAATTAATTAAAATGGATAAATATCATTAAAAAATTATCGACTAACGTTTTGAAAGGATCCATAATTTAACTTACACCGCTGTTGACACGCCTCTAAATACGAAAGCTGCACAAAATCCTCAAAAACCAATTGCGAAGAGTAGAAAATCAAGAAAAGACTTACTGAATGGAAGATTTAAATTTTATTAAATATTATTATGTAAAGAAAGACTCAGAAAGACGTGCGAAACAAATGTCCATTTTTATGAAAAAATCCACATTTTGGTCACTTGTAGAACTTAAATAATGAAGGTACTGCACTCTATGAAACAGCTGGACAATGTCCTTTAAAGAGTTTAACCACTTTTGGAGATAAACAGTACTCGAAATAGAGGGTAAAAAATGAGATTCATCCAAAGAAAATTCATTAAAGGAAAAATCTCGTACAAAGAATTACACGGGTCCGATTTGCGCCTCAAACCTTCGTGACGCCCAACATTGCACATAGCAAAAGATCCAGAAATAAACCGTAACGGAAATGCTCTCAGTCGCAGGAAAGGAATCTTCCAAGAAAAGGAGATTAAGTGCAAGATTGAAGTTACATAGTTTTAAAAACTTCTGAGAAGCCCTTGGAAAGATAATGTCCTTCGTGCTTCTTAGGGCTGTCGGATCACGGATGGGAAATTAGCGACAAACGGGGAATCGAAAAATAATAAACAATTTCAATTATTGCGAGTTTACGCAATAAATGATTAATTTCCGTTAAAAAAATATACGAAAACAATCTTTCGCAAAAGTTTCCTCTATACTTCCTTTACGTGGCAACCATATTGTTTCTGTATGGGAAAAACTTTCATGTTTTGGCGTTTAACTCCCACTGTTGCATTTTTTAGCACAAAATAAAATTCACAACGTCATCAGGCATTTCTTTGTTCTTCACAGTGGCGCGTCAATATCTTTCCGCCTATGGCGTCTACAAGCCTAGGGCTACCCCTGATGAGCTGGGCGGAGCCTGGTTTCGCAACGACAAAAAATACGCTTATTTTACATTTTACAAGAAAAACAGTTTATCGTAGCTAGTACGGCCCGATAATTCAGCTTCGAGAGTAAAAGAATTTTGCACTAAAAACACCGAATTTAAAGTTTATATCAGGGTTGTCCAACCTTATAGGTTGCACTGCCACATTTGTAATTTCAACAGCCACGAGGGGCTTCCCCACTTCAAGTATACAACTATTCTCTCGAAAAGTCTAACCTATTTTAGCATTAATCAGATAATTTATGCCAAAAAAACATGCACATTTTATGCACAAACATCACAGGATTTCGTTAAAATAAAGAAAATTTTGACTTGTTAAGAGAAAAATCTCGTATAAAAAAATCACATGAACCCGGTTGGCGCCTAAATTTATTACCCCTAAATAAAGACAATTTTAACTTATAATTGCGTAAGATTTTCGATATGCTAAATTTATTTACATAAGTATTCAAGTTTCTGAGAGAGAAATTTCTTATCCTAACTTCGGGAGCATTGGCTAAAAACCTTCCGCGGGCCTAAGTTGGTACCTGGTTTATGCGAAAGCTAGAAAACGTCACGCAGGAGTAGTTAACTGGCGGCTATTCCGGCCCCTTATAACTCGAGGCAAAAGAAGCATTAATTCTTTTCTTACCGACACTGACATTATTATGCGACAAGCCTCCAAACTAAACAGAGCTTTGAAGACAGTGATAAACATACAGCTATTGAGGTTGAAAAGTTCTGTTTTCGGAGAAAGATGCGCTCTGTTATTAGCTAATCATTTTTATTTATTCATTTGTCTCTCATGTTTATTTTTGTTAATATATTTTAATTATTGTATTTTATAATGTTAATATAATATATATAATATATATTTACGTTTCCTTTACATTTGAGATACTTCAACGAGGCTGAAACGATCAAAAGGTATGGGAAAGAAAATCTCAGCTGGCGACATAGTTTGAGTTACCGTGTAAGTCAATTCTACATTCTCCCGTCAATTCTGGTTTTATAAAGCAAACTGTAGGTAGATGCGATGAAAATATTAGAGCGATGTTATTCACCTTAGTCAGAAATATGCGGAGAGTACGTGGGATCCAACGTATAATCGAGAAAATGCAGCGCAAGGCGATACGATTTGTAAAAAACTGCTACGATAGTAAAGCGAACGTTACGAAAATGCTATCAGATGCAGATTTGGAATCCTTGACAGAAAGGAGGCTAAACGGTAGGCTACGATTGCTTGATAAACTAAGAAAAGTTACATTTACGAAAGAATAGAATAAAATACGTCTTTATTCAGGGAGAGATTGAGACTAATCGGTATTACGAAGACGAATCGGCACGAATGAAGACGCAATCGGTATTACACGATACCTCTGCAACTTCGGGCAATCCGGAAAAAGCTTAAAGTAAGAGAAATAGATGCGATGACGTTTTAGGGACTCATTCTTTCCGCGAACGATACGCGACAACAATAAGCTAAAGAGGTAACTGGAGCGCTTGGTGCTTACATCCCCTACGCCGAAGGACGGCTTGCAGGGTATTTAGGTATACGTAGATGTACATACATCTTTCTGAAATATCTTTAAATTCCTGCGCTTTCATCGATTTCTTACAAAATTTCACACAGCGGAAAATTTCGCGTGCAAAAAAAGCTTCCCCTTCACTCTGAGGTCAGTATGCAAAGGTACACCCTTTCCTTTGCCCGTTGAACCCATTTATAGAAACGTGGATGTATTTCCCTCCATCAGGTTGAACTTGTAACAGAAAACCCAAATAAGGGGTGGAAGGGAATATGGAATAGAGTGGAGCACTTCGTTTGGAGAGCACCGCTTTAAATAACGGGTACTTCCGCCAGAGAATGTGTGGACTGAGAGGGCAAGGCGAGGGTGGAAACAGATCGATCGCGCACAATAGGAAAAAGGAACTCAGGCTAATTGGCATGGACAGCAAAACGAGTCGACGAGCAAAACAAAACCTACGAGACGGAGGCAATGTTCTTTGACACGCTCTATTACCACTGCTCTAATCAACCTACAAACCCGTGGATAAAGCGGACCTCGTTCAAGTTTGCAGACACGGCATTCGGGAAATCCTCGTTTGATTAAAGAGGATATCAGATGATAATGATTCTCGAAGGAGATGTGTCTAGAGGCACCAAAAATCCTCCTTTTCGTAATACTTTTAAAGGAGGGGAACGTGACGTCCCATAGATACGCCCTATTCCCCACACGTTTTTAGGTCATTTCAAAACCTGGCTAAAAGGATAAACGCTTTTAGATAACCAAAGGTTTGCTACAGATATATTTAGGATTCATGAAAAAAGTCTATGTTTAGCTTAGCTAAGCGAATCCGGATTTATCGTATTCTTTAAACACTTTAAAATCATTCGAAACAATTTACTTGATACGAGAAGATTCATTTCATTCAATTTCTACATGCAATAATACAATCTAATTGATTTGGTTTCGTAAGTTGACTTACATCTTCAGATGAATAAATAGTGCGGAAAATTTACCAAGTGTATCCTTCTGAAATGGCTTTCCACGAAGTCACGCCTGCTAATATCGATTTTAGTAATAAGTTATCCTTATTTTAATCGTTCAGTCATTTGTTTTTCGGTAAAAAATACACTGAAAACGTAACATTTAAGCTTTGAAGTTAAGTAAAACAACAAAGAATAATTGATTTGTAAAATGGTAATTATTTTTATTGTATTAATTTTTCACTTAAAGTTAAGTTAAGTTTACTTAATGTTATCCGTTTCGTAAGTTGACTTACATCTTCAGATGAAGATTAAAATTAACAACGCTGAATTTGAACTAAACGTATAAAAATAGAAGCAAAATACATTTCAGTTGAGAATTCTGCATGCATGCATGAGAAACATCTTCATTTACTATTTCATTAATTTTGTTTATTTACACGCAGAGAAGAAAATCTAGCACACAAACGTACGTGAAGAAAGAATGTAGAGGTAAAACATTACAAACAAACGCGCACACTAAATTTAACAGTAAAGATGAATAATAACCGACGTTAGATAAAGATAAACGATGAGAAAGACGTGAGAATACGCAAAAACGGGAAAGGGGTCCCGATTTTCGGAGTCCAAACATTATATAATCTGACAGAAACGGCCTTTTCTACGGTTTCCTAATCTCGTTCATATTTTTCGGACGAAAAACCACTCAAACCCGATGAAATTATCTCTCTCCCCCGAAAGAATATTAATTACTTTGGCTAACAACGTAGGAAACAGTGTAAATAAACCTTAGTTTGCCAAGGAACGGAGACGGTGATATACGATTCCTCAGGGTTCTGGGTGCCCTTTGAGTCATAAACGAGTTTTCCTTTCGATGTATTTATACCTCGCGGAATTTTCCCTGAAATTCCGGCAAAAATATTTAAGTGCACATCTGGGATGCCTGATTAGGGAAAAAACTCGATACAAGAAATTAAAGATCCATAAAAAGCTTCGTCTAAGCATTAAAGACCCCGACCGCCACGCAGCTGTTTCTGTCCCCGTTAAGACCATGAATTAAAGCGAGGCTTCCCAGAATAATTCAGGCATGACCCCGAGAGCGACTTAAACGACGTGTCGATCCATAAAAAATGGGCCGTCAAATTCCGATAACTGATCGCGATAAAACAGAAGAAATTACTTCGTAAAATGTTTTATTACGTGCTAATAAACGCGCCGCTTGCGTTCGTGACGAAGTGGATGGAAATTTTTCGAGCGAGAAAATGTTTATCTTCCGAGAGTCGAAACCTATATTTGGAGTTCTCGGCTTCCAATGAACACGAACGAGCAGAGAAATTCCGATAAATTACAAACGAAAGCTGCATTTAGAGCCATTGAAAGTTGAACAAGCGAAATAGTAAAATAGTGACAGGTAGCGATAAAAGAACACCATTTTCCCTTATTGGTAGTTCCCGAAATTCAGGACATTGAACTGGAAACCGGAACGAACCGCAACCTGGAGCTAACTGAAAAACCGGAACCGAACCGAAAACAGAAACCGAAGAAAACGTTATTTCTGCTGAAGTAAAAACAAAACCCGAACAGAAAAAATTGAAATTGAAAAACAAGAACCTGAACCGAAACCGAAAAACGTCTGTCCTACTTTTCGGTTCCCAACAATGCCATTTTATTCGAGTTTATTTGGAGGTTGACTAAACATGTGCAACTACGACTTGCAACCAACTGTTACTGAGAACTACTTTAGATTTTGGTTTAAAGTGAAAAAAATAAGTTACAATTAACAAAAAAAAGTTTCAGAAGGGTACAATATTATAATCATTATGATGGAGCGAAATAAAACGGTACGAACCGGTTTAACTTTGGCGGTAGAACCGGAACCGGAACAACAGATATTGTTTTTGTTGTTGAACCAGAGTGAAAACCGGAATAAAAGATACCAGGGATGCCATGCCTGAATCTTAACTCACTTTTAAACTGGTGGCATAAAACGAAAATAATTAAAATATTATGATATGAAGTGAAAAATATTCTCTTATTCATTTCAAAATCATTTTATCCGTTTCCATCAGTCGGAAAAAAATTCGATTCAAGTCTGAGGGTAATTACTTATCGATTCCATGAAAATGAGTTAGGTCACAGACAACTCGTTCCGCACCTTCTTTTCCTAAACTACTTAAAAAGCCGTCGAAAAAACGGAACGTGTTAAGAAGTATTTCAAACTTTTCTTTAGTCAAATTATTTAATTAATTCCCAGAGAAAGTTTAACGACTCATTTGACCGCAGGAGATTATAATTAAGGTTGTAAAGGCGCATTTGATTACGGTAAATACAAGCTTTTTTTAAATTCAAACATTATAGTAAGAATAATTTGAGCAATAATAGCGATTTTGCCTTAAATAATGTCTATGTAAGTATGTAAATAATATTATATATTATATTTATTCTAACGAATACAAAAAAATACTCTCGAAAAAAATTAATCGTGTCTTTTAATGTCAATAATTTTACAACTATCTAAATGGAATGGTCGCCTACGAGTACATGACCACCTGCCCAGGGCGCCGGTTCACTTCGGGACCATACCGGCCCTGACAACTAAGTATAATTCAATGCAGTAACACACAACCTGTTGCCGTTTGTAATGCGAGTTAGCGTTAGACGATCGTTCAAAACGATCTGACATTGCGCCAGTATAAGATTAACGGCGTTAAATAATGTGCTAAACACAGAAATCGATATTACCTGCTGGTCTTCCACCTCTCGGTAGGTTCAGGTACCCGAAAATTACTCCTTTACTTTACGATAGCAAACCCAGCAATTATATCACCCAGCAAATTTGTCTTCGTCTTGCCATACCACTCTCTCCTCAATTACTTTCTTTAACTATCCATCCTCTCTTAATATTTAACCCACCCACTAACTCTACTTTCGCTCGTTTCTTCCATTAAAAAGCTCCTTATTTTACCATCTCAAGCAGCTCCTCGTTAGTTTTTCAACAAATCCCGTTAACCTTTTCCCTTCTAAGCCACACCTTCATTACGAAAACTATCGACCTTAGGCACTACTTTCATGGATTGGAATACACTGAAATAAACGCCCAGCGACAACGTCAAAGCCAAATATTAAGTAAGCCATCGCTGAGGCACGAAAACAACATGATGGATTCTATTATGCAATCCAAAAGAACAGCGCAATTGGTGGAGGCACGGGCACTACCGTAAGAAATGAATGACCTTCACCATCCCATTGTCTCTTAATTCTTGTGCTTAATGTACAATGAGCTTTGATTAGCGGTAAGGAGAAGCTCCAAGGATGAGAGACGGCTGGCTATTTCTAATAAGTTCCTCAATTAAGATCGTAGTGAATCGATACAACTTATAACGTGACAGCAAATTGACCAAATCCTTCCTCCACTACAATCGTCCTCCGATACAATCTTTCATAGGATATCGTTAAGTATCTCATAATAATGCACGGAAACCATCACCGTTATTGAAAGTTACACGAAATTTCCTTCATAGCTAATACTTTACAGGTGATGGGGATTTAACGAAATATAATCTAGTTAAAAAATGTATGTACAATTATTCGTTATTCTTTACAAGGCAAATTTTATGGAAAAGTTCTCTAATTACTATTAGGGTAAGTTTATTCTGGAACAGTTAATTACGTCAACTAGCTTTAGGTCGACTGACAAACCAAAGAATCGAGAGAGGAATTGAAGCTGAAATTCGTCAACGCATCGCGTTTTTGTGCAGCTTTACTTCAGAATGACAAGTCTATTTCTGGGAACATATTTCAAAATTTGACCGTTCTAAATTGATTGGCAGGAGCATTTATGAAATAGATTTTCATAAATGCATTGGGAGAAGACCTTCATTGATTGCTAAATACCGCAGGAAAAAGGGACTGAGACATTAGCGAATCTACATCGGAATTCGTCCCTAACATCCCTAAGGCGATAAGGATCAGTGTAATTGTTCAGGAAGGTTCTCTTAGCCAATGGGAGAAATTAAATGATGATGATGAAGGATACTTATTTGGATGATCTACATCGGCATCATTCGCATATGGAAAACCTGTCCACAAGAGAATTGTACTTTTAGATAAGAGAGACTAAATGTGTTACTAAACAATAATCTGCCACTTTTAGTGAGTGAAGCGGACCTCCAAATCTAAATAATTATGCTCAAAATATGATTTAAGAAATGCAAAACGAAATGCATGGGCTTCTAGAGCGATAAACTATTAAGAATTGAAAAGATGCGAAATAATACAATTTTAGAGCAAAGAAAAGATTTTTAAACTTCTCTAGGACTAGGATCTAAGATATATATATATATACAGTAATGCAAATGGGACGATTATTATACTAGAAGGTAAAAAAAAACAAAAAATAAACAAGGATAATATTTAACGAAAAATTAGGTATAATTAAAAATGTAACAAATAGACGTGTGAGAATACGTGACAGAACCGTGACTGGCAGATACTGCGTAATACGTGGAAGAAAATTGATAATGATGATTTATTGATTGAAATAGATTACTAAACTGATTTACTGTAGGATTTGAATCGAGAAGTTTTAATAATTATCACTGCGATGCAGATATTTGGTTTTGCAGGAGTAAACACGAAAAATACTTCACTTCTTCCCAATGAATAAACACATCATAATTTGCAATAACTTCGGAGGAAATATAGAGGAGAAACTTTTGGTGAGCAGAGAAAATCTCAACAAGTTTACATCATTAAAAAGTTCCACCCTAAGTTTCTATGTAAAGAATATTTCTGTCAGTCTAGAGAAGCGCTGCTACTTCTGAACTCATTAAAGACGAAAACCACAATCGCTTAACGATGAGATCAAAAAATCAACAAAGGGGAAGATTCGGAGCCTTGAGACCGTCGCAAATTTAAGAGTCCTTCGAGGATATCACCAACCACCGTAAAACGGCACACGGAAAACAGAAGGCTTGGGGAAAACGAGATTAAAATTAGGTGGTTGTAAGCTTCGGAGGCCTAAATAAAGACTAGGTTAAAGAGATTGTGTTGAGGGGAATGAGGAATGGATTGGGGACTAACGGGGTGGAGCTTTTTGGCACGACGGACAAACAACTCCCGATTAGCGGGTCAGGAAACTTATTCAGTAGCGATCGGTTCCGAGAAGGAAGTCTCCGGGTGGAACCTTAAGGGGAACGGCTCAAATAAAATCATTCAGGATAATGGTGGACATGATCCATTCACTCTCGCGAATAGGATCGAGAATTGAATGAATCTATAAGAGCTGAGGTGCTGAAGAAGTCATCAACTTCGTCGCGAACCCAAATTACCCGCTAATACGATACCTCTACTCCAATTTAGTCGAATGCGATAAGTAACTTATTAGGGGTGTATTCGTGTGGACACTTCTGGAAAAGTTCGGCACTGCGGCGCATGCGCAGTATGATTTTTCTCATCTCCGCGAATGCTCAAAACGCGAACTACGCATGCGCCGCAGTCCCTGAACTGTCTATGCGAACACTCCCATCAATACCAATCCATCTCTAATAAAGGAACCATAAACTTTACGCAGAGATGAAGGGCCCGCCGTTTTATTAACCACAACAAGTCCTACGCGAAAGAGATAAAAACATCGCGCTGAAAAGGTCTTTTTAATTATATGACGGAATTCTATTTTGGACTCAAAAAAAACTGCGAACAACGTCACGAGGAGGATGCAGGAGATATCTAAACTTAACTTTTTATTTCCTTGAGGAATGAAATGCTTCGAAGTGAGGAAACTTTGAAACCGGATAAAAATATCCCGGCTGGAGGGGCAAGCGAACTATTCAGACAGGCCGAGGAATGGAGTGACGACCGTTTGGTTATTATGACGCCATTAAATCGCCGAAATTGATGTGGAGGAAGTCAATAAACCCGCAGACGACAAAGCCTTTGTTTTCCCACCAATGTTGCCTAAACAAAGCCTATATCCGTGAGGCTGGACCGGAAACGATTTAAGACAAAACAAATACACCGAGGTGGTGATTCATGGGAAGGAATTTAAAACTGACGCTACCGCTCAAATTTTATTTCACGGATGTCTAACTTCATGCTACTCCGATCAGATTATAAATATCTTCAAATTTCGAGACTGGCAATGCGTACTCAAATCGCGAAAACGTTTAATTTAATATTCCATGCGCACCTTCTAATTAATTGCATTCCATTTTGAAGACAAGTACTGAAAATTTAAATGGTTAGCTCAATGGTTAGAGCAACCGACCGGCAATTGGGAGACCCGGGTTCGAGTCCCGGTTTCGTCAGACTTTTTTCATGTCCGTTTCTCCTTGGGAAGTTTAATTTAATATTCCATGCGCGCCTTCTAATTAATTGCATTCCATTTTGAAGACAAGTACTGAAAATTTAAAAACTGAAAACTATATACAGAAATATTACAGAAGTTAAAGATACATTTATGAATTTAGATGCTGAAGATGTATAGCTATATAACAGATACAGAGAAGCAGAGATTTAACGATGCCAGAAAATCAAGTCGCAGCTGTTAGAGGTGTAATAATGTACGTTAACTTTTTGCCTTGATAGGGATAAAAACTAATAATTCTGTTTCCACGTGAATATTCAGTGGAAGTGATAAAATTTTCTATATTTTATAAGATTTGCTGATTATATTTAAAACTGTTCGATAAAAAAATACCAACTGATTGTGTCATCAACCAAAGAAATAATAATAATACCCAAAGTTATTACTGCCTATCTCATTAAATCTCAACTTAAGAGAAGTTCTTTTTTAGTACGTGCTATAAAACAATGGAATGAATTACCCAATTTCTCAAACAAACAAAAAAATTTCAAATATATAAAACAAAATATTACAAATATATTTGAATAACTATAATTTATGGCTACTATGGCTATGGTTAGGTTTGTCCAGGGAATGTAAACACCATGTACTCGTATTGGTTTGTTTTGTGTTGCAATGGATTAATCATTTATATACGCATTCCTTTTTCTATTACCCTCATACTGTGCACACTTTCCATTTATATTTTTCATTGATTAACTTCCAAGTTGTTCTTAAGTGGCTTGCCTCAGAACATTTCAAAATTATTATTACTACTTTCACATTTTGCTGAAATGCTAACCTAAGGCACTAATATTAGAGAGATTCCCAAAGCCACGTTTCCATGTATGAAAGCTTACTTAGACTAATAGACTACACTGAGAAGTTATTCCATTTGATTTAAATGAGAAATTAGGAGGCTCAAGAAAGAGGCCACGATATCACATTTTCTAACTATGCAAGTCTCCCCCAAATATTTCTTAATATGGAGCTGAATGTAAGGAAGATGAAATCCTAACAGCATACTCCATGAAAAGGATGCAGCTCTAAAAATATAATCTTTAATTTGCACTTTCGCGGATATCGCCGACTTCACGTGCGATTCGTAATTCACAGTAATAATATAATTCCTAGTTCAAAGCAGGCGTGGACGATAACTCCGATGTTTTTGTTTGTCATTCGAAAAAATTTGAATTGCAGATTCTCGCACTTCCGCACGAACTATATTCCTCACCTAGAGTAAACCGACGAAAAAGGCAGGTGAAAATCACTAGATTCCCTTACGAGAGCAAACCATAATCTACGAAGGAACTCATTTCTGCGCTAATCAGGTTCAATTAACAGTTTAATGCAGAGATTATGGTGCGCTAACTGGAAGGCCTCACCGACGCAACGTTACAGCTACACGTAAGTTAGCCACTTAGAGAATTCATTCCGGTAGATTTGTAATTTACGCGAAATAGTATGGTAAATTTAGGGAATCCTTTACCTTATGGTCATATTTTTACAAAAAAGTCACGCATTTTGAATACTACTACAACACAACCGGCCGAGGTGAAAGAGGTTAGCGTGCTAGGGCCTCAACAGCAAGATCCCGGGTTCGAGTCCCGGCTAGTCAGATGTATCCGGATAGGATATGGTTGTTTATGAAAATGGATGTAATTGGGGTCCCCCCGTTTCCATTATAAAATAATAATGTTGATTTTAATGAACCTAGCAGCAGTTTCAGGTTATCTTCGTGTAATAAAATGTTTTGTTAACATTATACTCCAAACTTATGAAATTTGAAGAACTAAAAACGCAAAAAAATCCAAATTGAATCCATCGTCAGAAGATTTAATCATTACAGGAGTGTATGAAGTGACATGCTATTTTTAACTTATCAAATACTATGCAAAGGAAATTCAAAATCAAATTAATATTTATGTAGGTTGTTAAACTACAATTTAAGGTAAATAATAAATAACTCTTTATTGACTTTATAATAGCATCTAAAAACGTGGGCGTTGCGAGTAAAATTCAAAATTAAACTGAAATCATTGCAAAATGATTACGATGGACGTAACAATATTATAAATAATTAAAAATTAAACTGCTGAAGAATAAATAGGCACATTCCCGGAGATTTTAACCTCCCAGTCTCCATCCCAACTTAAGCTTCCAAACGGACGAGGTTACTCTAAACATGCCAAAGTCCGGGAATCTACCGGAATTTCCGGAGAAAGGTGATAACCCTGGCCACCAAACCACCCTAGCCAAAGGCTCAAATAGTCAAGCGTAAAATAAAATTCATCAAACTTGTTACGGCACTATGTAGGGTAAGCTGTCATAATCCAAGATGAATATTACTTAATTTAATGTACGATAAAATCTTTAACGACAAAGCAAGGCATTTGATTAATCTGAAAACGTACCCCTAATTTATTCTAAAAGCATATAGCATTGCCATTTACGATAAAAACTGAATGTAAATTATAACAAAACAGATTAAAATGTTCCCTGCGGATACCTCCATTAACAATGTATTTATCACTCCAACGGTGGAGTGATCCGCAGTGAACGAGTAAAAACTTAAGTTACACGAAAATATATCCTTTCATTAGACGGAAAACGAATCTGCAAGTTACTGGAAAGGTTTCTCTAAAAATACTCAGGTCCGGGAGCCACCCGGAATCCCGGGAAAGGTGGCAGCCCTGGCTACACGCCTATCAACCCAAAGAAACCCTTCTTAAATAAAAACAGCTGACTCGTAGCTAAGGTGATAAGAAAATTAGTAACCAAACGTGTTTACAAATGTAGGTCGAGCTTCCAAGTCCGTATGAATACGGGGAAGAAGAGTAAGCCCTTTGGTCGCGGGCGGTGACAGTGATATCCTAGCCGTGCTTCGAACCCCATACCTCTGACGAGGAGGTCGCCAAGTCAACATCTTCGGCTCTGCAAGGACGGTATGCATCTGTGTCAGCTAAGAAAGAGAAGCCAACTCGTCTAAAGAGGGAGTCGCGCCTAAACATAGTGTAGCAAAGAAAAACAAAGAGGCCTTCACCTAGCCAAATGAGATTCCGAGTCGTTTCTCCCGAATCAACCAGCGCACGTGAGTTGACACCCACGCAAATTATTTAAGCCTTGCGCTTTACACCTACACAAAGGTCGTGTCGGTACGCATTATTCCGCCCCTTTCACTAACGCTGACCGACGCATCTCGTTACATAAACATTATTTTCCTCTCCTTCCCCAATAATCCTTTCGCTCGCCAAAAGGCGTCTTTTTTAAAGAAAGATTTCGGAGCTTAACGCCATTATTGCAATAAACGGAATTTGATTAATCAAGCAATCTCCATTCATATCAAAGTAGAGCTATCCAACTCAAGGACCTCTAAGAAATTCTGTAGGGTCCAGTGGGAATTAAATTAAATTATAAACTCAATCGAAACAGCAGTTCAAAATTTTGATAACTTAAATGAAAAAAAGAACGTTCTAAGTTGTGATCTACGTTAAAGCGAAAAGTGTTAATCCTAGAGTCATTGTGCTTCACTAAGGTGGACTTGTTCTGCTTATATCATTCTGGCTCAATGAAGAAAGCAATGACCAACTACCTCACCCCTCATCTTGCCTAGTAAACCTCATTTCCTCTCCTAGCTCTTCGTAGATGGAATGAGGTCCCGATAGGCCTTCGGGCTGAATACTTTACGGACTACGCTAAAGAGTGAACCACCAAGCTCACCTTAATGTCATAGTAACAAAAGAAAAGGATGGAATACCCGACTGTAATTTCCAACCTCCAGTGAATGACAGAAAAACCACGATTTGCTGATAAACATCTCCGGATTTTTCGTGAAAGAAACTTTAGATAAACGACTAGGTAAATGAATGATCGAAGGCGATAAATGGTATTCCCCCTTTTCAACTATTTACTATTACACTTCAATTACTCATCTACTGCTTACCACTCATCCAAACAATCGAACATGTATTGTACGCACGTGATTCGAATATTTCTACATATTAAATAATAAAGGAACATAAAAATACTCAAAAGTTTTACCAACCACAATATTAGTTCAGTCACGGACCAAGCAGTTTATTCTATTAAATGATAACATGAGTAGATAGATTAGTTTAAGATTACATATAATATATACCAAGAGCAAGAATAGGGTTTAAGGTCTAATTAGGGTAGCACTTATCTCAGCGTTTCTGATATAGCTTATACATATTCCAGCATAATTTGGCATTAGAAGAACTCAACAATATTAAGTTTTCTTCCCAGCTGAAAAATGGTACGCAATTATTGAAGGCTTCACGTCCAATCGTCTCACAGAGACAATACGTAAAATGAAAAATACCATTTCTAGATCAGGTCAACAGGTCGTCCTCAAATGAACACATCACTACATGCGAAACCTACTCCTTTAACGTTGAAAGATATGTTATAGTTGTGCAGCGTGCTGGTTCTCCACTAAAAGCCATAACCGATCCAAGAAAGCTCGAAGGAAAATCCCACGAAGGCAGAGAGAACAAGAAGACGTTTAGTAGGGTAATATTTCTTCAATTGCCTGATTCCAGACCCAAGCATTAATCCACCGTTTAAATACCTAGGGACATGAGTCCGATTCCTAACAAACATAATTTAGAATATACAACGATGAAATTAAAGTAGCACAGTCTAGAGCTGAATTAGAATCAATCCCTTAAAGAAGCCAACTGCTTTCTGCAGACTAAATTAATCCGTTTTCAATACGTACTGAATCAAGAGTCCAGCTCTTCTTCCTCCTAAACATATTCCCGAGCGCCATTCTGGCCAGCTTTAGCAGGATCTCGAGAAGGGCGACCTTTAATCCTTCTGGACACCACGCGGAGAGCTTCCGGAATCCACAACACCGACTCAATGGCACATCACCGCTGAGCAGAAACACACCCGTGCACTAAAAAACACCCACGTCGACACAAAACCGCCTTCCCCGACTGAGAGCGAATGGATCCTTCGCAGAAAAAGCCACTCCACGCACGAAGAACACGCACTAACTCACCAACACACACTCTACGAACCGAACACGCGCTAAAGAGGTCTGCGGGGGGAAGGGCCTCGACTTCCCTGGGGTGGAGGCGTCGGAGAAAAAGAGGGAGAGGCGGAGAGATTACACCGGCGGCCGCCGCGACGAACAGACGTCTATGGATTGAGAGGACACGCGTGGTGAGTGGAAGGAAGGGAAAGAGACCCTGGCGGAGATCGGTCGTAAAGATAGCCGGAGAAGAAGGAACAAAGAGGTTGGAAGGGGGTGGGGAGCCAAGGTGCTGTTTAGAGCGATAAAAAAGCAAGGTGCATTATGGGAACGAAGTGAAAACAGGGCGCGAAACCGCGCCGACCGAAAGTGATGACCGACAGCGGGAGAGATTAAATGTTAAACATCGGTAATGGATGGATAATGGTAATTGCTGAGCGATTAGTCGTAAGAGAATTATCAGAAATCGTGGGTGGAAATTAGAGAGAAAGTTAAAGGAAGAGCAGGCGGCGAGAGAAAAGTGAAAGGAATACTGGGAGAAGCGATAACGGAATTAGGAATAGTATGTGCGCGACAGTAAAGGAAACACACTTGGGATGACAGAAAGCCAAGAGGTGATAAATCACTGGAGACAAAAGAAGCAAAGTGGAAGGAGGAATGCAATAAAAGTGAAAGAATGGCGGCAGAGGGATGAAAAGATCTGGGTTGAAGAGGGAAATTCCTGAGATATAAATACGCAAAGGGATCGGGAGTAAGTAAATTAACTGGATGAAAGAAGGGAGAATAGTTTCTAATAATGGGCAGAATGAAAAAAACAGATGGACGAGGTACTAAAAGTTAAAGGAAGTTCAGACTGATGGCTCGGTTGAGGTAATTAGAAAACTGTAACTTGTTCAATTAAGAAGGCAAGAAAGCGACTATATAAAGGCATTAACAGTAATACGAACCAATATGAGAAAAAGGATGTTATGAAAGTCAAACTGCGACCAACCAAAGTGATTAGATAGGGGGAGTTTACGCACGGTAAAGACAAAAGGTAGAAATGTAAAACAGAAGAAAAAGCGAAGGAAGGTATTTAGGGGGAAAATGTTTAGCAAGGAGAGAAAACCAGGGTTGTGAGAGGGCAGAATGATCAATGGGGCGTGCAGCACGAATAAAGGAAAGGAAAACCACTTGAGGGAACCCTTAGGTGACAATCGGACATGTGATGAGGGTGCAGAAAGGTCAATCCCGGCAGCAGATTTCGGACCCCAATCTTGACGTCCTCCAGCAAGGGGAGGCGGCCCAAACTGTCGGCAGCAGAAGCGGGCTACAAAAAAACCCGCGGCGGAAATGGAAAGTAGGTTCGCGGAGGAACACGACTGGTCTGTTGGTGGCTCTGAAGGCAAGTGGTGGGAGACTGGATGAGAGAAGTGGCGTGTGGAGGACAGAATGGGCGCCGTGGAAGGGGTAATATGGGGGGGAGAGAAAAGGGGTTGGGGCGGGAGCGAGGATGAGGAAGCCAAACGGAGGATGGACGCTGACTTGAGGATGGCGAAAAAGGCGAGATCGGCGGGTAGGGGTATAGTGCAGAAAATCACGAACCAGAACGGGCCCGGCTGACAGACCGGTGCATGGTGTTTACCGAGTTTAGAGAAATTTCCATCATCTCCTAAGCTCTCGGACGCGGATAATTATTTGATCGACCGAATTTTTTTCCGATCTAGCCGAGAAAGACGAACTAAAATAATCTAATAAAATTGAAGCGGCTTTAAAGGGGAATTAAATTCCGGACTCCGCGAAGATAATGTCCACGGCGAAACTGGATCGATGTTATCAAACTTTCGAGCAACTAGATTAACATTATTTCTCGCTCCACTTTTCCTGCGACTGCGAAACTCTGATCAAACATTCATCCGCAAAGCCACGTTGGTGGTACCCATTACCGAGAGGTACAAAAACAAGACGATTAACTTGATTTGATTCGAAGAAGCAGCTCATCACTTTGCTTTTCTGCACTTAAAAACATCATTTAATTGCTATCGGCATTTTCAAAGCAAGTTAATCACACAAAGTTTTGCGAATAAAACTGATTCGTTCCTTGTAACTCCTAATAATCAAACTGGAAACGTCAAAATCTCTGGAGCATCGGAGAAAGGAAGATGACTGAGGTCCCAATTAATGGCAATTATTAAGTAGGTCGCATATCTTAAATATGACAGAATAAAAGGCTAGTTGGTTGACCTTAAGTTGCTGCAAATATAACAAAGACATCGCAAATCGGAATCCAGAAATCCTACCGAACCTTCATGAAGCCTTTTATGAACTCATTTAGCACTTTCATTAAAACGTGCTCTAAACAATAATTTAAGACAAAAATGTGTACACTAACAATTAAGTTATAAAAATCCTCAAAAACGAAATATTTCATGAAACATCAGATACTGTAAAGAAGAATTTTAAATTATTGCGTCAAATTCCCCAACAAGCGCTTCGAATCAGCGACGAAACCACGTTTTCGTGTCCTTGAAAACTCACTCGCAGTTGAAGAGCACGTAAGAACGCAAATGGATACAGAATTAGATGAGCAAATATTTGACAACTTTTAAGTCCCACGCTTGCGAGACGGAATTAGAAAACGGTGCTGGAAATCCGTTCCCCTCATTTCCCTCTCAAAAACGAGTAAACGAAGCGCAGAAAAGGACTCATCTCTTGAGGATGCAGTTGCCATCTTCATGCTGCATTTACTCCAATAATTAATATCTCGTGCGGATACTCTAATTTATATAAATACACAGTTTCGAACTTTGGCGCATTAGTTTCTATACATAGATACATAAATTGATTGATCGCTTCTCATTCATCTTCAAATACAACATAATAGATTCGATTGGTCGATACATCGCCCCAACGAGAGGTCGATTAATCGCTTCTTATTCATTTTGATATCCGATGAATTAGTTTTGAATACTCGAAATATCGCTCGAAAGAGAGGTCGATTAATCGCTTCTTATTCATTTCGATATCCGATGAATTAGTTTTGATTACTCGAAATATCGCTCGAAAGAGAGGTCGATTAATCGCTTCTCTTCGGACGTATCTGTGTCGATTGAAATTTAAGTATCGCGTGCACAGGAGCGAGTAAAGCTTCGCAACGGCATGAGACTTACATGGAAGCAAGGTGAGGTAAGACTGCTCCGGAATTCGTATAAAGTGCGCCGTACAAATAGAGCCTTGATTGGTGGTCATGTAGCACGCACATGTCATGCAGGATAAAGGACAAAATAGGATGATCATGATGACTGGAAAAGGGCAATAAAGGCCGGCCATACGTAAAGGAAAATACATATAACGAATCGTAGATATTTCTCTGCATCTCAACGATAAGTAAATTTTAAAATAGAAGTTTAGACAAACCTAGGCTGAAATCGGAGGATACAAAACGTAACGCGACAGGAAAACTAGCGGAAAAAGTATTCTGCTGGTTACCTATATTTTAAATATATCAATTTATGATATTTTTTTATATATGGAATAGAGCAGACACGTAATATAAATAGTAATTTTTAAAATAGAAATTTAGACAAAATTATGCTGAAAATCAGAGGACACAAAACGTAAGGCGAGAGGAAAACGTATTATATTCCGCTGATTACCTAAATTTTCAATATATCAATTTATGATTAATTTTTTATATATGGAATAGCGCTGACACGAGATTATATTCTAAAAATAACTTCGATTATCAATTACAAAAAAATAAGGTTAACGACAGATTTATTAATTAAGAAATGATACAGAAGATATGTCTAAAGATTCTGATGATTGTAAGCCAAAATACCACAAAATGAGGCCATGAAACCTAAACCTTGAAGTAAGTTGAATACGTGAAGGTTTCTCAAAAGATATCAGGAAATGATGAATTTTCTCCTTTTAGTTAGATATGTTGTTGCGTACATCTCGAAATACTTCAACAGATTCCTGGATGATGAATATAAAAGACCGTAACTTCAATGAAAATCAATAGTCAGAAGCAAAACGGATCTCAAAACTCCGAAACCGAGAAGTTTACGAGCGAGCTGATAACAAATAATTGTTCAAATCTAGAAACGCTGGGGAAAAACTACAACTCAGATACTATTCGGAGATAGCCAAGTGTTACAAGGTCCGAAAGAATGACTTCAGGACCTCCAATTAGGAAAGGCAATTTTGCAGAAAATGTTATTTTACAATGATGAAAACAAAATTTTTCACCTCCTCCTCAACGAGGTCATAAGGATAACAAGCAATTATGAGGAAAGAGGAAGAAATACAATCCTAGAAACTCGGGACATTTTCCATTTTTACAACACTTTTCAAAAATGCCACTGAAATTCAAAGAAAAGCCTAAGGGGCATTAATCTTGAAAACTGCTTTACTTATTTTGTGTAACTATAATTCTTACGACTAATTATCAGACCACAAGTATAGAGCTTCGGAAGACACCTTAATTCCTGAATAGTTAACGAAAACAGTTCGAGGAAACATGCATACGTCAGTAGCAGGGGTGGATCTGGAAATTTGTCACAGGGAAGGGGGAGTGGTACTGTTTCCTTATTGACTCATATTCAGTGGACTTTTAAAATGTCATATCGAGGTGATAAATGCAGTAAACGTGTATTAATCATAGAAACACCTCATTATCAAATTTATATTTAAGCTCCTCGTCAAATCTTAGGCAAAATATTATACTCAATAGTACAGTCTTCAAGGAGTGGGTAGCCACCCTTTGGATACCACAATGATCAGTTAAGACATCAACTCGAAACCTGGTTGGACTCTAATCCCACCCACAATCAGCTACAAGAAGCTTTGGAGAAGGAAAGAAGCTTACTAGGCAAGATGAAGTGTGAGGATTTCGCCTTTACTTTCCTCACCTGGAATGCCACAAGTGGTACATGTGGTGGTCCACGTAAGTTAAACACGATCACCCTAAGATTAACACTTTTCATAACAATCAATAAAGTGACTGAGACGAACGCAATTATTCACCATCAATCGAACCAACGAAGCCTTTTTCCTATCACACCCGTGAAACAAGGCTACTTCTGAAATAAAGAAAATTAAAGATACATTTTCCTTTATTATAAGCCAAAAGCCAAAATGAAAAATTGTCCATTCACACAAACAAGGCAGCGGTAGAAAAGAAATAATGCTATCGATGTATAAAAGGTACACACATAAAAGGTCAAGGAGGAGATTCAATACCACAAAAATAAAGTAAAAGGCACCTGAAAAATACAGCAATTTCCCCAAATTACCAGCCATTCCACCGTAACGAACCTTTCGATGAACTTTTAGATACAAAAAGGAAAATGATAACAGCCTTCAAAAGTTACACCGCTATCCTCGTCAGCGAAATCGCCCAAGTTATAAACCGCAGAAAAAAGTTGGTTTAGAAGCTTAGGACTAATAAAGAGGACCTTGTAGTCGCACCCTCCTACGGATTCACCCACGCCACGATGTGTGACGCTCTCTGGGGACCTTGCAGGACACGGTGAGGTAGAGATGGAAAGGATTAGTGAGTTAATTGGGGCGGGAGGCGGATGCCTATGAGACGCCGCGCCGGCGGCTGAAACATCCAACTTTTTGGCACAACTTCAAAAAACCTTGCGACGGTCATCGGTAAGCTTATTGCGGAGTCATAAATACGGAGATGCGAGCCAGCGTGTCTAAGAATGACGACTACCTTAATCGACTATGATTGGCGCGATATTACTGGATCGTTGATCCAGGTTCGAATAAGAGGATGGAGCGATTACGTGACGGGAGGAAAGCTGGTGTCGCTTCCATACCTCGTGGTAGATGCGTAGAAGATGGATGCGAGTCAGGTGCTGCACATTCGCCTAATTTTCCGTGACTTTCTGCGCATATTTCAGCCGTGAGCTTTTGAAGAATGTCGTTACCCACTGTACAACCGGATGCAAAAGCTCAACCAATTTGTGTCGCTGCTATCGCAGAAACTAGAAAATTGGCGAATTTACGACCAAAAATATGATTTTGCGAAATAATAAACCGTCATTCTTAGAAAACCTTATGCGTAAATTTCGTCGACAGTGGTTCTACCATAGATTACCGAAACTCTTACCTCACACTCTAAATTAACTACACTGCACAGCACATTTACTGCACTGCGAGGACGATCTAAAAACTTGCCGAAGTGTGGTGGTTTAAGGTAATACCTTAAATTACGTACCTGTTCTAGCTTTCTGTAAGTTTATTTGCCTTAATATTCCCTATTCAATGTCATTTCTTTCGTTTCTTGGTAACTTATACCACCCATTACATCATCTATATTTTTTTTTGTCTTCCCATCATTTTCCCTTGCATTACATCATCAATGACATTTTTATGCCAATATCTCTTCTCTCAATATTTGACCCACCCATTTCCTCTGTCGACGCTAAATTACTTCAACTAAAACACTCTTCTCCCCAACCATCTCTAGCACCTCTATGTGCGTTTTTCTATCCACCCAACTTACTTTTTCCATTCCATACTATACGAAAAACTCGAAGGCCTCCAGTTTGATGTCCTCCTTTCTCCACGTTTCACTCCCATACTGCAAAACACCTTAAACTCCTAACTTAAAGTAACAGAACATTAGTGACTTAAATACCTCAATTTAACTGCTATAATGCCTGACTTTTCTAAAAAAAACCAACAGAGGTAAAGTTATAGTAAAAACCATAAGCTATCAATTGATTATAACAAGTCCTAGTGTTGACATTCGCGAATTTGCCATCTAAATCATCAAGGGGACCGTGCGATCGTCTCCTTTCTGTATCTGCCCCTGACTGTACCCTTACGTTCATCAGGAACATATAGCATGTTCGCGCATAGAATCATCTTGAGAAATGTACAGAGGAGAAACTAATTAAAGTCATAACGAACAAAGATTCAATTGAATTTCACGGTCAGCCGTAGTTATATTAGCATCCTTGATGTCGAGCCAACATCTGGATCTAGGACACGGCTCTCACTCTCTGAAATTTATAAAAATAAACCCCAAACATTTCCATCGACATATACGCGAATCTAATCGCATTCTTTAAAAGTAATTCGGAAACGCCATTGTTAAAACGATAGCGTAATACTGAATCCAAAAGATGTAGAAAAATCCAGCTACCTTGAGGTTTTTAATCTAAGCCAACTGCCAAGTTTTGTATGCTACGTTATATATACGGCTATATAAATTGCTACGATAAAATTTACGGAGGCTGCCGTGGTATTGCGGAAATTTATGATATTACACAGATATGTACTTTTTCCACAGCAATTAATTTAATTGCTGTGGAATACACTAATCTGTGTAATATAAATTGCTATGTATTCCAAATACTTCTAAATGCACTCGTAAATTAGGCGAGACTTGAAGTTTGAGCACAAAAGCAGGGACAGGTTACTACCAAGATTAATAATAATAATAATAAATGCCTTTATTTGGGCGAGATTGAGACTAAAAGTCTCCTCTTCCATCTAACCCATAAAGATTAGCCCTGGATGGAATTTTTCTATTCCACCAGACTCATAACCGACCTCCCTTAAAGACCTACGTTACTTTATCAAATACGGAAGAGAGCTGTTACTTGGTAAATGGTGATATTTATGAATAGAAGCATAATTTGTAAACAATCTAGTGTTGCATGGTCAAAATAATGCTGATTCGCAATTTAAGGTTTCGTTACTACCGGAAAACGTTCTGTTAATGCAGTCATACGCAGGAGATCCACCTTCAAAATACCGATGATAGAAATATCGATGTCTAAGACAAAAAAACTATAGTTTGAGCACGTATAAGGATTTTTTCAGAATTGGCATCTATATCGCAAAATTAGTTATAATCTATTAAAATAAGAGAGATCGAAATGACGGCATATTTAAATGATAGATGTGAAATAATAACTAAACTAACTATAATAAGTATTCCACTAATAGTTAATATTTCAACAATTATTAACACCGCGATAACAACCTCCGCAGTGATCAATACTCGAGCAAATATCAGTAATCTAAGATTATACAAATAATATCGTTATCCCATTTACGGCCTTTAATATATTGCGAGGTTTAATACCCAATACGCAACAAAACTTCTTGGCGCCTTCCCTATTCTTCATTTATCACTGCAACGCAAAATAAAAAAACTGCGACGGTGAAGTCGTACGACTGATTAAAAAAAACAGCGCTGCGCTATGGGCAGCAACGAATCACGTGCGGCAAATTGGAAGCCGACAGCCAGAAAAAATTAGACTCAGCGGCAAACGAAACGTCAATCAATTTCGCTGAGTGGATCAGATAGGGTGAAAATGGACTGGAATTCAAAATCGATATCGCTGGAAAAGCAATCGATTGATCGTCATAAAAATTATCCCTTAGAATTCACGAGACTTCCAATTCACTGTTGAAAACTACGCCACTCGTTAGTTGCGGAGAACATTTCATATATTCAAGTTTCGAGATGCAATGCTACTTCCGTTCTGAAATAACTGAATTATTTCTATTTTTCAATTACATCGTGGATTTTAAACGCACCTTGATAAGATTTTGATACCTCAGTCATGCGTAATCATTATATTTGCTAGAGGATGTATACCATGTATACTAGAAACCATGTTGCAAGCACTGTGTACTACGGCATTTAGAAATTAATATGCATTTAAAAATTATACCAAATATAAACTCACCCTGGCTTATATTTAGGGTAATCCGTCTTAACCCGGATGTTGCTTAAAAATGCCTGAATTTATGTTATATGCCTTCAAGTGTGTGGATCAGAGGCGAATTTCCTATTAGACGCAATAGGCACTAGGTGAGGGCCTTATATATATGGGGGCCTCGATAAAACTATGCTAATTAATTCTCAGTAAAATTGTTCTGGTCTCTCGCTTCAAGAGATAATTTATCTTTGTTAAGTAATTCCACATTATATGTTTATAGGATATATTAGATTGTAAAGTCCATGCATCGTTCACTGTAATTTATAGAAATGCCATACATTGTAATTCAAAACTTGTTTATTTATTCTTGCCGTAGTGGAGCGACTGAGGTTTCTATGGGATGTATATTTGTGTATTCAATGAAAAATTCTTACCCATTATTCCTTGTGAGGGCCTCAATCTGAGCTTTGCGCCTAGGGCTCCTGATAGCTTAAATTCGTTCCTGAGAATACTCCTTTTAAACTCTTGATAATTCCTCAGTACACTCAGTACGACCTCCGTACATTTTAGGTTCATAATGTGTATGCATTTACTGTCCAAAAAGGATTCTGTAAAGCAGTAACGAGTTCGTTAAAGAAAGATTTTTGTCATAGATTAAGAATGTACAGTGAATGTTTTTANTTCGGCGTGTGGCAGGGGGTGCAAGCACCATGAATTTACTGAATTTACTTCGCTAATCTATTACTTTCGCGTATCGTTCGCGGAAAAAATGAATTATTGTATCGATTCGTTTTAGCATCTATTTCTCTGATTTCTCTGAGTTTTCGGTTGGTATTTCCGGTCTTTGACACTTCTGGTGTTTTTCCTCAAGTGGGTTATATCCTTTGGCTCCCTTCGTTTGCGGAGACTTGTATCTTATATCTCCCCATTTTGCTTTCTTGTTTAATTTTATAAAATATTTCTGCGACATAAGAGTTTAACAGAAAGATAGAGAAACTCGGACCTAAAGATGCTACTAAAAGGTCTCCTTAATTTGATCCAGTAAAGTTATCGTAATGAATTGAGTTCACCTGTAGCAACCTACTCCTTCTGAAACGTAATATCTTGGCAGATGATTTTGCAAGGGTATATAATCGACCTTTATAATCTACAGCTCGGATAGTTCATGTCCCCTTAAATTCCCTCGTTAACGCCATTTCCTTAGCTTTCCTTTCACTAAACCCTCCTTTAATACCATCCGAAACCTGTCTCTGCCTTCCAGTCGGTCCTTTTCCAAGAAGAAAGGTACAGAGGCTGCAGTGATTTCCAACCAAGCTTCCATTAATTAAGGGATCCTTTGGCCAACGAAAGTCTTCGTTTAATCACTCCACACACTAAAAGATGAATGGAATGTTAGCGTGGTCTTCAACTTAACATCCGGACATAAAGCTATATTCCAAAAAGAACTACGGATACATTAAGAAATACCTCCACTAATTGATGGATAAAATAGGAAAATGGGTTCACAATAATACGTCAAAAAGGGATGTACGCGGACACAAAGCTGGAAAAGCACGAATACACTGCAGCCAATCAAAATAACCGTTGATAACCATAGTAATTACAACAACCAATAATAACGACTACAATCAAACGAATAACGACTACAACAAACAGGTCAAAATAGATTCTGCATCATTAATTTTTAAACACCGTCTCCCTAAACTCAAACAGTTTTTAACNTCCCTATTCTTCATTTATCACTGCAACGCAAAATAAAAAAACTGCGACGGTGAAGTCGTACGACTGATTAAAAAAAACAGCGCTGCGCTATGGGCAGCAACGAATCACGTGCGGCAAATTGGAAGCCGACAGCCAGAAAAAATTAGACTCAGCGGCAAACGAAACGTCAATCAATTTCGCTGAGTGGATCAGATAGGGTGAAAATGGACTGGAATTCAAAATCGATATCGCTGGAAAAGCAATCGATTGATCGTCATAAAAATTATCCCTTAGAATTCACGAGACTTCCAATTCACTGTTGAAAACTACGCCACTCGTTAGTTGCGGAGAACATTTCATATATTCAAGTTTCGAGATGCAATGCTACTTCCGTTCTGAAATAACTGAATTATTTCTATTTTTCAATTACATCGTGGATTTTAAACGCACCTTGATAAGATTTTGATACCTCAGTCATGCGTAATCATTATATTTGCTAGAGGATGTATACCATGTATACTAGAAACCATGTTGCAAGCACTGTGTACTACGGCATTTAGAAATTAATATGCATTTAAAAATTATACCAAATATAAACTCACCCTGGCTTATACTTAGGGTAATCCGTCTTAACCCGGATGTTGCTTAAAAATGCCTGAATTTATGTTATATGCCTTCAAGTGTGTGGATCAGAGGCGAATTTCCTATTAGACGCAATAGGCACTAGGTGAGGGCCTTATATATATGGGGGCCTCGATAAAACTATGCTAATTAATTCTCAGTAAAATTGTTCTGGTCTCTCGCTTCAAGAGATAATTTATCTTTGTTAAGTAATTCCACATTATATGTTTATAGGATATATTAGATTGTAAAGTCCATGCATCGTTCACTGTAATTTATAGAAATGCCATACATTGTAATTCAAAACTTGTTTATTTATTCTTTCTATAATAAAGTGAATAAGGTTTCTATGGGACGTGTATTTGTGTATTTTATGAAAATATTAGAATTTTTACACAATTCCTAGTAGAAGCCTCAATCTTATCTTCGCGCCTAGGACCTCTGATAGCTTAAATCTACCCTGGTGTAGATGTTTTCTAATTTATGAAAATCTGCGTTTAAATTAATTACGTAATTGACATGAGTTAAAACCGGGACGTATGGTAGGCCTACTTATAATATAATTTCCTTTGGCATTTTTTTTTACTTATTACATTTGTCTGAATTTATTTTTAAGGTCCCCGGATAGCCAAGTGGAAAGCGCGTTACACTATTGGTAAAAGCTGTCCGGGGTTCTATTCCCAGTGGAGCCCGTATGCGTGATGGCCTCAGCTGTCGAAGCACTTTTAACATTACAAATACTTTTCATTTTTTAGTTTTCTACATCTACATTAGTACCCTGCAAGCCGCCTTTCGGCGTGTGGCAGGGGGTGCAAGCACCATGAATTTACTGAATTTACTTCGCTAATCTATTACTTTCGCGTATCGTTCGCGGAAAAAATGAATTATTGTATCGATTCGTTTTAGCATCTATTTCTCTGATTTCTCTGAGTTTTCGGTTGGTATTTCCGGTCTTTGACACTTCTGGTGTTTTTCCTCAAGTGGGTTATATCCTTTGGCTCCCTTCGTTTGCGGAGACTTTTATCTAATATCTCCCATTTTGCTTTCTTGTTTAATTTTATAAAATATTTCTGCGACATAAGAGTTTAACAGAAAGATAGAGAAACTCGGACCTAAAGATGCTACTAAAAGGTCTCCTTAATTTGATCCAGTAAAGTTATCGTAATGAATTGAGTTCACCTGTAGCAACCTACTCCTTCTGAAACGTAATATCTTGGCAGATGATTTTGCAAGGGTATATAATCGACCTTTATAATCTACAGCTCGGATAGTTCATGTCCCCTTAAATTCCCTCGTTAACGCCATTTCCTTAGCTTTCCTTTCACTAAACCCTCCTTTAATACCATCCGAAACCTGTCTCTGCCTTCCAGTCGGTCCTTTTCCCAGAAGAAAGGTACAGAGGCTGCAGTGATTTCCAACCAAGCTTCCATTAATTAAGGGATCCTTTGGCCAACGAAAGTCTTCGTTTAATCACTCCACACACTAAAAGATGAATGGAATGTTAGCGTGGTCTTCAACTTAACATCCGGACATAAAGCTACATTCCAAAAAGAACTACGGATACATTAAGAAATACCTCCACTAATTGATGGATAAAATAGGAAAATGGGTTCACAATAATACGTCAAAAAGGGATGTACGCGGACACAAAGCTGGAAAAGCACGAATACACTGCAGCCAATCAAAATAACCGTTGATAACCATAGTAATTACAACAACCAATAATAACGACTACAATCAAACGAATAACGACTACAACAAACAGGTCAAAATAGATTCTGCATCATTAATTTTTAAACACCGTCTCCCTAAACTCAAACAGTTTTTAACCGAGGAAAGGTGAGAAATAAACGTCGATTCTACTGTCCAATAAACGTTGTATAGTCTACTCAATAAAACATCGAATTATATTATATGGAATATAAGAAGTTTTCATTTTTTCCATCATAACACAAGTCCATCCTCACGTTTTTCAAAATTAATTTTGAATTTTTAATGCCAAGATGTGACTCAATCATTCCGTACCTAACCGCAATCCATCTATGAGCTACTAGAAATGAAATCAATTTCTCTACACAACGAAATAAGAGCGAATGTGATAAAAGATTTATAAAAATTGTAAGCATCATTATTGTAATGAACAGCATCAAATTACTACTAAAAGTCGCATAAACAGCAACATTGAATTTAACGACAGCTGAGATGATATATTTTTATGTGATTATGATGAATTTTAATTCACACTCTCGAATACACCCTGATACTAATAAATGCATGGAAATGCTAAATAATACAACATCAACAAATCCCGAGGCGTGCGAAGGAAAATTTACGTAACCAAAAACAGACCTGAGTTCGAAACGTACCCGTGATTCCTAGGCAACAGAAAGAACCGGCAACTCGGACGTAAGCACTGCGATTGCTTATCCAACTTCCGTTCTGCGTGGGAGAAAAGCCTGACTCAAGGCTCCAGAAGGAGGGATACCCCGTGGTTATCCTAAATTCGAACGACGCTAGACTCAAAAATAAGGCGGAGGAGTTTTGCCAATCTGAAATTCCCTACACCCACTGGATCGAGAATAGCCCGTGTCCGTTTCCGGTCATAAATTCTTCGCGCGAAATGCGGACTCCGAGAAAGAACGCTCCATTAACAATTGGGCTTCGGTCGAAGGAATTGCTTCCGAGCGATTTAATCAAAATCTACTTCCGAAGCTCACGTAACGTTAACGATTCGACAGGAAAAAGGTTAGCGCTGATTGGCTGAGAGATATAAACAAACATTAACTTTTCCGGGATAACTTAATAGAGCATATTAATTTTATTGAAGATTCGCAGCAGCTGATAGAGCTTAAAAATATTTTATACAGTAATAAAATGGCTTTAAATAGAGATACTTAACCTATGCAAAGTTCTTCGATTTCAAAACTTTCGAAGTAGTATTCGAGTAACTAATTTTTAACTCATAAAAGTTTGGTTCTCTCGAAAACCTGCCGTATTTATTGAGAAAACTACTAAAAAAACTCGGATATATATCTTCTAGGATTGGGACAATAGAAGAGTTTGAGTCAAAAGGGCTCATTAACGATGCCAATAATAGCAATTAAATGAATAATAAAAAATAAATAAGAGAAAACGAGACTTATCGAAGTTTCATTACTGCAATCTACACTTTCGTAATTTAATTAATGAATGCAATTAATGTACTTGGAATGTGTTATTTTATACCAGAAATAAGCGAATCGCTGTAAGCGGCAGATAGGAAACATTAACGTCAATATTCAAGGTTGATACATTACGTAAACAGTAATATCTCGAAGTTCGCGATAGATGGAATCAAGAATAATTAGGTGCGTCTCATTCGCGAATTTCTAGGTACAAATTTGAGTATAATTCCATTAAATTTTGTTTCGCTTGCAATTGCCATGGGCTTTTCCAGTGGAACCGGGTCTGAAGTATAGGATTCTTCAATAACGTTTTCTTCTCGCACCTGGATGAGCTATTCGACTCAGGAATTAGCTACCATGCGAATCAAAAGCCTCGTTAACCTTTGGCTTCCAAATCTAATAGTCTGAAAAGGTTGACTACTCCTTCTATTATATGAGGGACATTATCAGTTTCCGATGTTGTTTACGTTTTTGAAAAAGAAAGTACAAAGTTTCTTGAAAACGTCATTCAAGGTTATAAATGATCCAGTTCTTTCCGGTGAATTTCTTGGATGAAGATGGATAATCGTCACCTGACGATAACGATTATTATCTGGTTGTTTTTTTAAAGAAATTCTCGAGGAAAAAGTACGCCTTTCTTCATTTTACACGGTGGATTTCCACAGGACATCGCCGATGAATGTGAATTTTTATCCAACCAGGTTGTTTCTTCNTCTTCCTTTAAGCTCAAAATCTAAAACTATTCGCATTATTATATTTCTGATGCTATCTGTCCATTTCTAAGACACATCTAAACCGTATCGTTCCCACGGTCACATGAAAAGCTAAGAGAAAATTGCAGGCCGAAATGCAAATTTTTTTCCCCGTACCTTAAAACTTTAAATCCTCGCCTACATTAATTAAACCCCTGAATTTTTAGTGTCCTTATAGGCCAATAATAGCAATTAAATGAATAATAAAAAATAAATAAGAGAAAACGAGACTTATCGAAGTTTCATTACTGCAATCTACACCTTCGTAATTTAATTAATGAATGCAATTAATGTACTTGGAATGTGTTATTTTATACCAGAAATAAGCGAATCGCTGTAAGCGGCAGATAGGAAACATTAACGTCAATATTCAAGGTTGATACATTACGTAAACAGTAATATCTCGAAGTTCGCGATAGATGGAATCAAGAATAATTAGGTGCGTCTCATTCGCGAATTTCTAGGTACAAATTTGAGTATAATTCCATTAAATTTTGTTTCGCTTGCAATTGCCATGGGCTTTTCCAGTGGAACCGGGTCTGAAGTATAGGATTCTTCAATAACGTTTTCTTCTCGCACCTGGATGAGCTATTCGACTCAGGAATTAGCTACCATGCGAATCAAACGCCTCGTTAACCTTTGGCTTCCAAATCTAATAGTCTGAAAAGGTTGACTACTCCTTCTATTATATGAGGGACATTATCAGTTTCCGATGTTGTTTACGTTTTTGTAAAAGAAAGTACAAAGTTTCTTGAAAACGTCATTCAAGGTTATAAATGATCCAGTTCTTTCCGGTGAATTTCTTGGATGAAGATGGATAATCGTCACCTGACGATAACGATTATTATCTGGTTGTTTTTTTAAAGAAATTCTCGAGGAAAAAGTACGCCTTTCTTCATTTTACACGATGGATTTCCACAGGACATCGCCGATGAATGTGAATTTTTATCCAACCAGGTTCTTTCTTCGATTAGAAACGACGTTTCGACTCCTTTCTCATCTTTAAGGTCATCTTTAAGGTGAAGTAGACCCGAGAAGACTTCATCCGAATATGCAAGTTTTTTTGGGAAAATCTAAAACCGCGTAATTAGTAGGTATAATTTGAGGAATTACTGTACCGAAAATATGACGCCGAATAGAGGATATCCAATATTTCCGATACCGCTTCAATCGATATCCGAATAATATATACAACATCCACAAAAGGTAGAGAAGTGTATGAAGGAACTAGCGCTAACTCATATGAACTCGGAACTCAATCAATCGACGCTCTCGATCGACCTTGAGAATGGAATGCACTGAGTGAATCACAGGAATGATCGAAAAGCTTGGAAGTTCTACAACTCAATTCAAGTCCATCGCCAGTCGTTGATGAAATGGCTTGAATTCAATCCCGTTGTCCCAGACGTGATAATTACTAGTAAATGGTATTAATGTCGAATATAACGCAAAACACTGCGATTCTTATATATATAGTTTTTGTCTTTGTCTATTTTACAACATCCCATGTTGTAAACATTAAAGTAATATGACTATTACTACTACGAGAGTGTGTAATTTAATTAATTATAAACAAAAATATATAATTAAAAATATTTAGCTCAAGTATATAATACAGGCGCCAATTACCATCAATCGACGAATTAATTTTCCTACAATTATGGCAATCTAGGCAAATTTTAAAGAATATGAATCAGCATTAATAATTAGTAATTTTCGAACCAAAATTAGTCCAAAGTTAACGAAATTTAAAATTTAAACGTTACCTTTTGCAGGATTATGCCTGCTCAGCTCTTTCGTAGCTTAAGATAATCAGACATACATATCCGTCTAAAGAATTATTACCTCTACGATTCAGCTACGATTTACGTGTTACAACTTGCTAATCTATGCCGTTCAAGTTCTCTAGAGCGACCTTAAGCATCTCCATTCATTAATCCAACCACGTAAGACCTATATCTTATGCAAAAAGGCTTCAGCATTCCTTGAAACATTACGAAATACACGCATACTTGTTGCCCGTCACGTCTACGTAAATCAATCCCTAGTTCACTTCTATCGAAAGTGAATTCATGAATTCGAACCACTTTTCATGAACCTCGACATAAATATTCCACCAACTAGTCCGATGGTAACGTAAAATAAATGCGTATTTTAAATTACGTCTAACGTAAAAAGTCACGAGAAAGATAATCCCGCATTTTATTGGGTTAATAATCAGTTTTATGCAATCCATTTCCTTGATTGCCTAGAATGAATCCATAAAGAGGACACGCAGATAATATTTTAATAATACAAGAGTGCTGTGAATCCTGCCCGATAAGGGGCCGTCCTTCAATGATGTCACACACTGAGGGGTGACACTTGGTCATATAGAGTACGACGCTCCATGTGACAATTTCAGACAGAGAAGGTTCAGAAATCCCAGAAATACCGGGACATCATTCAAGGACGGTCCTTAAACACTGGAACCTAAATTCTGGGACTCTTTACCTGACTTTGTCAAATACTCCAGCTCGGTGCGAATCTTTAAGGATAAGTTATTCAACTATCTCTTAGCTGCTGATGTTTGGTGTGTTTGATGAATGAGTATTTCGAGTAGTATGACTATTATCTGTCTTGGTTTCTAAATTCTACGTTTACTTATATTGTTGTTTTGTTTTGTTGCTTAGCTATTTTTATATTTTCCACAGCTTTTTGTACTCCTTCAACGCATTCTTTTGATTTTCTGAATTCTTTTTATTTCTGTCGAGATTGTTTTTTGTATTTCCATACATTTTTGTAATTTTACATTACTTGTTTTTTGTGTTGCTCTATGGGAACTTTCCAGAGCATAAAAAATTTCAAATAAATAAACAGCAACGTAACCTGTAATCAACGTATTCCAGTAGCTTCATTAGGGAATACCAATGTAATCACCAAAGCAACAGATTGTCATGTCAAGTGTATGGATGCTACCTAACCTGACATCTGAAGAGAAAATAACCGCGATGAATTAATATTCCTGCCCTATCCATAAAGGAAAACTAATTGACCCTCAGGCAGATACACTGCATTGAAATACCTCCACAATTACTTCTCAGACAATAGAAATCGATTCACGTGCATGTCACGACCTCCTTCATGCCTTGCTCATTTCCGATACTTAATTATCGACAGCAAATAACTACACCCTCTTCCTTTAAGCTCAAAATCTAAAACTATTCGCATTATTATATTTCTGATGCTATCTGTCCATTTCTAAGACACATCTAAACCGTATCGTTCCCGCTGTCACATGAAAATCTAAGATAAAATTGCAGGTTGAAATGCAAATTTTTTCCCCGTACCTTAAAACTTTAAATCTACATTAATTAAACCCCTGAATTTTGAGTGTCCTTATAGGGTAATTCTAGCGTTACATCTACATCTACATAAATACTCGGCGTGTGGCAGTGGGTGTAAAAACCAAGAGTTGGAATTCTCTCTTTAATTTATTGTTATCGCGTATCATTCGAGGAAAGAATGAGTCCCTAAAACGACTTTTCCTCGCATCTATTTCTCTTATTTTATGCTCACTGTCGGATCGGCCGAAATAGCAGGGGGGTTGCACAATACCAATTACGTCATCCGAAAATGTACCTCCTCTGAATTTATCTAACAATCGCAGCCTAGCTCCTGATCTCCTTTCTTTCAAGGATTCCCAACCTGCGCCTGAGAGCATTTGCGTAACGCTTGTTTCTCTATCCTAACACTTTTTAACAAATCGTATCGCCTTACGCTGCGCTTTTACGAGTTCGCGAGCATTCGTTTCATCCGCTGGGTCCCATATACTCGCCGCATATTCCAGATGGGGCTTAACTAACGTGAAGTAGCATTATGCCCGTTAATAACGAAACCCTGACCATTATGAGTTGAATGTGTGAGAACAATTCGTCTTATCAGCTAAACTTTGATTGCTCTTCTTTCAAATTCAATACATTAAAGACGATAATTACACTTAAATTCGTGAAAACCTTGCCAAGTAATTAAATGAGTTACATTTTCATTAGTTTAAATGTATTAAAAACTAATTAAATATCGCAACAATAAACGAAATTATGAACATGAACAAGTAGATAATAAAGAAAATAAAAATCAATAATTGATAAAAGACAGCAGTCAAAACAAGACAGAATAATAACGTTTCGCAATTAAAAATATAGTCCTTAAAAATAAACACACGTTTACGTCCATTAATTACCCGAAATTAGGTGGAACTGAAGATAAATATACACGAAAAGGGGTTGGTGAACTCTAAATTCAGAAGAATTAGGATTTGGTCAAATTTAATTAAAATACGAGACGAGGCGCAGAAAGGCTGATTAATTAAAGACGAAAACATTTCCATAAATTAGTCGAAATGACCCATCGTAACGAAACAAACCTTTCCGACAACACAATAAAGCACCTCGTAGGATAATTCTGAAGGGACCAAGGGAATTGATTCCACAGTACTGCTGCAGGAATTTCCTCACATATCTGGGATTTTCATGAAGAAAGAAGCGACGCCCAGAAGGGAAGTCTTGAGCAACAACACTGGATGATTCTGAGCAAGAATCGAAACGAGCATGAGTCACGCATTGCTGTTAAGGCTCTTGGGAAGAGAGGGAAATCGAGCTGGTAGAGCGATGAGAATGAGAGCTATTTTTCCTGCGATCCAATCATAATAGAGCCCCAAAAAATATAATAGGGGACGCTGGCTTACTACCAACACGTTGGACTACGAAAATAAAATTTCCAAACTAAGAAATAAAGCAATAATCCGAATGGAATTGAGCACATTTACCAAGTTCGAAAAGAAGTCACTGGACAAGGGTAACGATCCTCCTCTACTCAATGGCGTTTTGGATTAATCGAACCTAATTTATCCGGCCACATATTCCAGAAATTCTTCCGATGATGAAGCTTTCAACGCCAAATTTAGAGATGAATCAATGAGGTGGAAGAGCTAAGATGCACGGTAAATGGAAGATACTGCAGCCAAAAACCAAATACCTAGCTCAACTATTTCTAGATTATATATTATATTTCTGCGCAAAATTCTACTTACAAACCTTTACCATGATATTTAATCTTAATTGAACATCAATTACCAAGTAAAGAAAAGATAATAACTTAGCACGATGAGACCAGACGGTGATTTCCTGATTAGTTAAATTCCCTTAAAACCAAGGTAATCCAACAAATCGAGAAAAGCGAAGGATAAACATGTGAAAAATAGCGCCATGCCTAGGACTGGAACCCAGGTCTCCCACTTTCCGGGCAGGTATTCTAACCACTTAACTACCATGCCGCGTCTCTTTCAAACTGTTACTACTACTACAGCCGTTACTGCTTTACTCACATGGCATTAAAACTGTGGAATCGCCGCGGCATGGTAGTTCAATGGTTAGAATAACTGCCCGGAAAATGAGAGACCTGGTTAAGAGTTCCAGTCATGACACTAGTTTACACATTTGGTATCAATTTCATGACTAACCAAAATAAATTTGAATAGAGTATAACCCACGCATTATAAACGATAATTGATCAGTATTCTTCCATTAATGTATAGAACGAATACTTCGACCATAACAAAATCTTTACAACGGTAGAGCGTAAAAGAAATTCAGTTTAACTACCCAGAGACAACTTCCAATCAATAAACCGAAACAATATACAGTGAATTCTCGATTATCCGGGATAATGACGTGGAGAGGATGGACGAATAATCGGAATACACGGATAGTTTAAACTTTCACTTTTTTGTCTTATAATGTTCACAATTTACGTAGATCTAACTAATACCAGATATATTATTTGTTACCATAGTAAATTCTGCCCCCTATTTTCTCTTGTTTCTTGCCCTATTATTGTATCTATTAATTGTTGCTGTTTTGTAGCTTACTTGTTATGAAGATCACTCTCCATAGGCTTTTTATGCAGTACGTGATAAATAAATAAAGTAGATAAACTATGTATTATTATTTGCCTACATATACTGTATTCTCGATAGTTTCTAGATACTTTCAGAGTTTTCTTCCATGACCGCGGATCTTTCTAACAGCGGTCATTTCATTTTACTCTTACACCCACTGCTCAATGGAAAAGGTCCTGCGTAAATCCCGCTTGTAAAGCGTGAAAATACTTGTTTTTATGGGCTTGAATTTTCAAAAAAGACCACGGAAAATTTCAACGAAGAGTAAACAAACATAAATTTATAATCGGGAGATGACAGTTCATGAATGAAAAAAGATGCGTCAGATATATGTAGGATGATATTTCAGATAATAGATGAGCTAGGGAAACAAGAGCAGAAAGGCTATGTCGTAAAATGCGTAGCTGGAAAACAGAGCTCGGAGATGCTCATTATATACACTACAAACCTGTCTTTTGAGGCAAATAATGACCATGACCATGAGGTTGAGGCTTTGATGAGAGTGACATCAATGAAGAATCATGACATGAGACCACAGCGTTGCTTTCATTTAGAATGAAAGCCATGAAGCCATAAAGCTTCCAGAGTAACCATTTTCAATACCGACAAATATAACGCGTATCAACACACGTTTCTAACCGGAGCATTACATTTTTCAGCAATTGTTTTCACGCTTTTATTCGAAAAAACTGTCTCAAAATATTGGAAAATTTCCGCAAGGGAACAAAAGGCTGGCCGCATATTTCACCGAAATTTCCGAAAGGAGATCCTGACTCTGTCATTAAGGACGATAATGAAGAGTGAAACGCGATGAAAAAACATTCTCGGGACAAAAGCTAATTTGACGCGACAATGACCAAATATTAAGAGTTGATAGATTTTCCAGAAAACAGGTTGGATAAAGGATAAATTTCAAAATTAAAGTTTAATTGGTTTACGGAGACAATCCATGTCATGGATAATACCAAAAAAACACGATTTGCGTCACAAGATTACCAATTTACATGATGACCCGAAAGCTTTACTAGGTTTTTTAAGGAACTTACGTCGTAGAAATTAGTAATTTAGGAATGAAGAAAATGATTCGGATCATCCTGTAAATTATTAATGTTGTGACGCAATTCGTGATTTTTAAATTTCTTCCGTATCAAATCTGTTTTCTGGAAATCTGGAATATTGTTTAACTCTAATTACCAGTTCATTCCTCGATGACTTCCTGGAATCATATTGATCTATTCTGTGAAAACTCAAGGTTTTAGTTATCTACGTAATTCAAGAAATCACGACTTAACTTGTAATTAGCGATAAACAATTGCTATATAATGGGGAACTTGGGAAACATTAAGCTACCAGAAGTTACAATAGTAATTGAGGAAATTTTCAATTTAGGGAAATAGCCATGACCGCACTAGTAAGCTCCGCAATGCACGGAGGCTCATTTCTTATCTACAAAGGGCCCCCAAATACCTTGCTGCTGGGGGGGAGGGGGGGGGGCGATTCCACTGGAAATTGTACGAATTCGTACCAATATTGCAACTCACCACATCTAGGCATTGTTAAACAATGTATGTACCTACGATCTTCATCTGAAATTTAGTATTTTCATGAAGTTAACTTATTTCTTCACAATTTTTTACCATATAATGGCCTAATCTATCTGTCATTCGAGAGAAAAGGTTAACAGTCATTTTTCCATATCAGTTATCAAGGCTAAAATGTACGAAATATTCACTAGCTTGAACATTTTATGAAACCTAGAGAAAAGAACAATACGCTGAGACGCACGATTGGTTAAAAGACTGCTAGATCAGCAATGCAGGTGAAAGCGAACACGTTATTACATATTACTAACTGCAAAAAATTGTAAATACATAAATTAAGATAGGCTATGTCATCTTTAACCCTCCAACTATCCCACAGTTTAATTGAAATTTCATCATTTTCTCCTTCTATAATTCTTTAAAACCTGTTTTCTGGACATACTAAAATTACACCATCAGAATGGGACACTAAAAACTCAACTATCTCATTTAGGCAAAACTCAAACTGGAATTTTAAATAATTAAAAACAACTTAAGAGATCGTGAAGGGCAAACTATCTTTGCGCAGTTAAAAAGAGTCACATCTTTCGCAAATTTCCCAAAAAGAAATTAAAAATACGCACTGGGGGACCCTTAAACGCCTTCATTTTTTCCACATTAAATCCCCACCCTCTAGCAGATGTGCTCCGAAAAACCCAGCCTAAATCCTTTCCCGCCCATGAGACAAAACATTTATCACCATTTAATTACCCCCGGCTTTAATATTCCTCGGAGGGAATAAAACGATCTTCACGATCCAGTTTTTACCTAAACCGAAACAACATCCCTGAGAGTGACACCTAAAGGTCAACCCCTTCAGAGGCAAACCTTTCGCGATTTTTTTCAAGCCGAAACACTTGGGAACGAGGCGAAGCGGGAAATCGCGGGAGGGAGAAAAAATGAACGACGCAATGCGCGCGCTTCCAGTCGAGGCACGGAGAGGAAGTCGAGGCGGGGGTGCTTTTGAAGGTGAGGAACAGCGAGTCCAATCTGTTCATCTCCAGTCCGATCACGGATTCTCCCTCCAACCTTCGTGATGCTCTCCGTGACTTCCACGTCACCACATATCCTCCACGACCGCCGGTCTCACTTGAGCGTCGCTGCTAACCTTCCGAGAAGGCCTCCCAGACTACCACGAGACGTACTGGCCCCCGAATTTTACGATCCTGAAAAACTTTCGCTCGAAAGACCTAGGCCGCAAACACGTAGATATCTATAATAACTCGAAGGCGGCTAGATACGTTAGCGGAAAGCATAAGAAGGATGAGAGTGTCGGTAAAATATTAGATAAGTTAGAATGAGAAACATTATCATCGAGAAGGAGGACATTTAGATTAGCGGGTGTATATAATGCGTGGAACTGTAAATATGGTTGGGAGGAATTACGAGCGAGGTTTGATACTCCTAACTATAGAGCACGTGGCGATAATTCATTAAAAATAAAGGAACGGGAACAGAAAACCGATGTAGTGAAATACTCATTTATTAACAGGGGTATAAGGGAATGGAATGCTTTACCTGGAGAACTTCTCATCCCAATGCCTAAAAANCGGCTAACGAAGAAAACTGGTTCTAAAATCACATTCGTCAAAATCTTCATTGACGGAAATAATGTTATCACTCCCTGCCGTCTTGAAAATAACCCATTTGGGGTAGTGGGTGACCCTAAAGTGATGTGATGAAAAAAACAAGATACTATAAAGGCCTGACTGTTCATGTTTGCTGCTCAATGTTAGCGCGCGCATCCACTATAACAAACAGCGAACAAAATCTTCGCGAGGTGAAAAATTCCTTAGCCGAGGTATCACTGTATAGGTAGAGCGCTCAAGAAGCTTCCAGAAAACGCTTATTAGCGTTCATACCAACATATTGTTACGTCTCCATGTCGGGTGCGTAGGTAATTCTTAAATAAATAAATAAATAAATAATGGGAAGTTATGCAGGCTGAGTATTTCCAATCCACTACGGAGCATTAGGCAATGAATGGCATTACAGTGAACTCCCGATTATCCGTGCATGATTACTCTTCATCTTCAGAGAAAGACCTTTACTGAAGCTGATGCTGAATTAAGACGCAAATTACCCAACAGGAAACATTAGAACGTCTTTCTTTCGATTCCGTTTTTGGTCCATCAAGCTCTCGGTTCCTTCACAAAATATAAATATCTGTTTGCATTCATTTCTTGCAAGTTTTCATTCGTTTCTCTGTAAATAAAAAGGAACTTTTCTGAAAGTCGGGATTTTCTCAATTCGTTTCCACTCTGCCGTATTCCAAAATCCAAAAAAATATAACTTCCTAAACAAACTTAGTCATTTGGTTTTGGGATATTGAACTTGAACTACTACTGCTTTCTCCAAACTTTGTCTCTTGGGCTCTTTGCACTCGGAAAAATAGTCTGGAATTGTGAGGGTGCAGTTTAAGCATAACATATCCGAATCCAGATGAAGTTGTTAAGGGGAATACAAGACATACACGAAACTTCCCCTCACATATGAATAATATCCTAGCCATGAAAATATTGATGCGTATACAACAAACTTGTGAAGGTCTTTAAAAATTATTTTCTCTTGCCTTTATTAATACAAAATTTGAAATAATGCCTATTTATAAAATGAGGTATTATTTCTGCAAGAAAAATTAGTAGGTACCTAATATTATATTAAACTTGTAGAACTTAACTGAAATGACATGATTATGAAAAACATTTTCTAAAACTTAATCTTTTGATTTTTAGTTGCTGTATACCACTGCTCAATTTACGAACTCTCTCTTAAATATCTACCAGTTAAAGAGGGATAAAGAAATCGACAGGAAAGAAAGAAGAATGGCTTCAACGAGTACACACAACAAATTCGGAATTAATGTAGAAAGAATATATATGTCCGAAACTGTCCAGTGGCTACGCTTGTCAAACATCTTTATTCCGTTACAATGGAATCGCCTTCGGTCAATTTTTACGCACCAGTGAAAGCCCTTCTGTGCCATTTAGCAAAGTGCCGTTCAGGCCCACAACGAAATTCTGAATATTGAAGTTATACGGTGAAAACCAAACCGGATTTAATCAACGTATTCATCCATCACCTGCGCCAGAGCTTCGATTATATACGGGAAAATTCTGGGCGATGACACCAACACTCAGAATTCTAAAAGAAGGAATAATTCACGGAGGTAAATAAAACGTTATCATGATTTGTTTACTCAACAGTGAACGCAGACTTCCACCATAATCGTGCGCAGAATAACATAAACATGCCACGTTAACACAAATTCGCGGAAAACTTTCATTGAACGCCTCCATTATTGCCGGAGCCATATAATTAGTATGTTTTCTTTCGAATCAAAATTTGTCTTTATGCGTTACACATTAGAGATGAACCAAAGCAATGAAGCTAAAACTCTTCCTATGATCCATCGCACCAATAGTAATAAAAAACATCACTCTTTTAAGTCTGCCATCTATCGAAACTGGATTGAACTATTTTAACGGAAACTCATAATAGATACCAATTTAGTAATAATGTTGCTAGATCTAACAACGTTTTCTCTCTTTTAACAACCTTTTGCTTTTTAAGCGACATATATGAACTAAATTATTCCTTCGTAGATTTTAGGAGGGGTTTCTTTCCGACTAGGGTGAATACCAGGCAGGGTGTATTATGTTCCCTTCAAAAACGACTACCGCCTGGCCTACTGCCTGTTTGCAGTCATTAAAAACATATAAGTAAATGAATAAATTAATATAACACTGGTGAACATGTTCTGTCACGATGGCACTTATGTACGTACTCCCACACTCCTCACGATGACACACTACGTACTTTATATCAAGTTTTACTTATTTTAAAGTCGAAATGGCATTACATTATGGTTATAAAATACATGATATTCACATTAAATAATTACCTCAATCACCTTTTCGTCATGAATTGTTTAATTTATCAAAAAATATTCTATTTTAAAACGGAATATAACCTACGTCATCTTTCAACTACTTTTTATATATTATATGTGATATTTTGTCCTCGGTTAATCGACTTTTTAGGCACTTTTCAGGGTGTAAATAGCGACATTAAAAAAAATTAAATTGGCATCACGGAAAGTTGTTATTTCCATTTATCTCCAGCGGAAAATTTGATACGAAAACAAATAGAAAAATATGAACCTTTTAATTTGTAATATTCCTTGGTAATATTCTGCGGGAATTTTACAAACATAATCATATTATAGGGAAAAGACCTTTCCCTCTTGAGAAACGAAAAGTCAGCGCATGGTAATTTAATGAAATTACAGCAAACACCACTTCTGTAATAAATTGAATACTTCAGTAAGCATAAGAATTTTCAAGGATGAATTGGGCACTATCGATAAAAAGTTCACATAAAACTTCGTGACACATGCTAACCTGCAATATGAAACAGAACAGCGATACTTCGGCTAACGAAGAAAACTGGTTCTAAAATCACATTCGTCAAAATCTTCATTGACGGAAATAATGTTATCACTCCCTGCCGTCTTGAAAATAACCCATTTGGGGTAGTGGGTGACCCTAAAATCATGTGGTTAGTTCACTTCTTTACACACATACATACGAAAAATATAAGATACTATAAAGGCCTGACTGTTCATGTTTGCTGCTCAATGTTAGCGCGCGCATCCACTATAACAAACAGCGAACAAAATCTTCGCGAGGTGAAAAATTCCTTAGCCGAGGTATCACTGTATAGGTAGAGCGCTCAAGAAGCTTCCAGAAAACGCTTATTAGCGTTCATACCAACATATTGTTACGTCTCCATGTCGGGTGCGTAACTATGACAGCACTTTTCATTAATAGATACTTGCAACGACGCTACACAACAGGATCGCTTGGATTTCTTTTAGTTTGACTATCTCAGAGTAAAAAGTTTTTCACCATAGAGAACCTACATTCTTTCACACAGACTCGAGTAAATCACGAGTTAAATTAGACTATTTTGGGGTCTTACCTCATAAGAAGAAGTAGTGATTATCCCACGTATGGCAGCGGATATCCTCCTAAACCACAATTTTAAGAAATTAACTCGGAAAATCTTAATGGAAGGAGCCCTCAAAGTCCGGAGGGAAAATCGACGGTTAGGCTTTTCACCCATACTGTCGAATAAACAGCCTGATTTCCTACGAAGTTTCAATCACGATTCAATCACTCATTTCACTGATAAATTCCTTGTTTAATCCTTTAACTACATCACCACCTCTTGTCACAGTGTAACACTTAACGAATTTTCCAAAAGAGCTATAACGTGGAGTTCACCACCGTAACTGAACTGAAAAAGCACTCACTCTCACCACCTAGGGCAAGGAAAATCTGAAGTATTCCAAGAAATGGTTGGGTTTTAGTGACGTAATGGAATTTCGAACTAGGAATACCACGGCGGAATGGGTTCCGTCAGATGGGGATAGTAGCGCTTTTCGCCAACAAAAGTTCTCCAAACTTTCAATACTAAGTTTCCTACGCAATTTTCCATAACCATTTCATTTTGGTTCCTTTGCGATGTTAAATAGCTACGGCAGAAATCAGGGAGAGATAGAATCTAGTCATTTTTATGGATTAAGAACCAGTGGAAGCCCCAGTTTTATGTAGTTTATTTTATATAAAGAACATTTTTATGTATTTTATGCATACTGCTGCAAAATGACTTTGATATGAATGATATAATTAAGACTCATAGCTGAACTGTAGTATTACTGACAATTTTTATTCTGAGAAACCCGCCAACCAAAAATTACAAATAAAATCAAATGGTCAAGAAGAAACTCTAATATACATACTTCCATAAAAATTAACAATAAAATAAAATGCAAAGGCAGGCACTAAAACCATCTTTGCGAAATCAAACAATCCTCACGTTCGATACTCCTAATGACCCAGCGGAAATTTCCCAGATCGCGTGAAAAAAACACCCCGATTTCTTACCAGAAAAGGAATTTCAGATATGGGACACCATCAATCTTTAGTGAAAACATACTTCTGAATGCCAGTCTATTTTTATACACAAAATAGGGTACGGTCGTTTAACATGGGGCAGAGATGATGATGATAAGTATCCAACTTATGGTCATTATGAAAGGGGGAAAATGTCTGTAGAAAAGCAGAAAATATCAATATTGCGCGGAATTCGATTCGTAAATCAAGCTGTTTAGATACTCCGGATTATGAAAAATCAGGAATGAATTAACGCATGAAAAATTGAAATAATACAGGGAATTTTTACTGTAAAGCTACGATAAACAGACATTACTTTTTCGCAAAATGTCAACTGCAGAATACGAAAACATACATATTTGAGAAATGTATAAAATATTATCTCCCAACTCTAAAGCGTACCAAACAGGACAGGGATTTATTTCTCTGCATCGATTGAACGATAAAACACTATGTTCCAAATTCTACACGATGAATACAAAATATACTACATCATTCTGTGTAATGAGTAGGAGATATACAACTTTCAAACTATACCAATAAATAAACACCAGTGCTCCTCAAACAAAGGGTAAAACTTAAGTAATTTGTACATCATGATTACAAAGTTAGTTTCCACCATACCTAAAGAGTTGAATGATGAAACCTAAAAGTAAGTGACATTTAGGTAATTTCAGAACTACCAGAAAGAGTAAAAAGACTTATGTGATGCTAAAACAAAATAAAATCAAAAAACACAAGGGAAACTTGTGAATTTTGATTCACTGTGTGATAACGTCCACTAAAAACTTATCTCGCCGGAATCATCGTTAATACTATCACCAGCATTTTAATACATTGAGCTTTCACTGACAAAAACGACCAACATAAAAATCTGTGCCCTGGCTCGTAATACCCTGTCGTTCGGGATCGGGGGTATTGGAAAGTTAGCGCACTGACCATTCCGCCACCGAGGTCGGCAATAGTTACCAAAATCAACGAAGGCGTTTAATTAAAGGAACAAATAACGATAGCAATGATACGACAAAACAGCACAGTAGTGATTGCTAGAAAAAATACTACCAAACGTTAAATTCAGCCCGAGTCCAATTCTTCTTTCCTGCTTCAAAACACCAACCTCTATAACTGAAAATGAGTCATTCGTTGCAGTCTCCATAACCTTCACGTCCTATAATGTTGGGTCGTTTCTCGGAAAATCAAAAAGGTCATCCACCAAGGATTTTCAGCCTTCTAAAATAAGATAGCCACATTGATTCATCGGCTTCCGAATTCGTGACCCCAACGACCCCGAGGTCCTTTGGGACATTTTTATATATATTCTCTCTTCCTGGTCCTTAAATCAAAGGCAGATCCTTAAGACCTATCGCGCGAATTATCGCCTCGGGCATTTCGACTTCACGATCACGGAAATCTTTCGAGGTCGGGACCCGAGATTGAGGAATGGTCACCGTGACGCTTGGCGCCCGCTTTCGGCTGTTTCGCAACGAGAAATTGATTCCGCTTGCGACGGATATCGGATCCAATCGCCCGTAGATGCAACCTCCAGAGACATCTGACGACGGAAAGTTCAACAAAGCGACTGTCACGAGCAATCGAAGAGTTCCGAGCATTTGAAAATGGACAAACGCATCGCTGACTTCGAACGTCGGTGCACATAAGATGAATATTGGCATCAAAGCATCTAGCGCGAAGGTGCTTTCAAAGGAAGGGTATCAAAACGATAAGCAATACAGAGGCATTGGCACTTTTTTGAGATGCTTTTCTGCAGATCATGGATTGAAACTGTTTCTAAGGCACGACACAAAAATGAAAAATATACATATTTCATATCTGGTAGTTCCACACTTAGTTTTCCTCCTAGAGAAACATCTACCTATCAGTTACTTTGTCTCTGTCTTGTTAAGTATTGTTGTAACGAGAAGAAAACTGAAGTGACATCCTGTGCCCTGTGTGTAGGAGGGTAATCATTATTGATGGGAATAGAAAGTTACCAAGAGCAAACTACCACACTCCTCATCTCCAACTGAACGCCTTATCCCCTACCCATAGCTTTCTGTTACTGCTGCAGGAGAACTTGCGGTTGATAACCATACAGATATATTTAGTCCCGGTATTATAATTTATGCTTAAAAATGGACTTTAACTAATGTCTACTTTAGAGCATGATTTATAAAGGATTTTTATGGTTAAAATGAATATTATAGTTAATATCTACACACATTCATCACATATGTATGGGATTAACTGCTAGGTAGTAGTGAGGTTGCATTAGGTTATTGTGTGCCAATACTTCAACTAACATTGACTGAATAAGTAATTATAATCTTCACTTTGACAAACTGTTATAATACCAGGTCATAGTTAAGGCGCGTTATCTACTCGGAAATCCATCAGTACAGTATCAACGGCGGTGGGCGGTTAGAACCTCAAACCCTTCACGATTAGCTAACAAAAGCCCAGGTGAGGGTATGAGGCAAGATGAGGAGTGAGGTAGAGTTGGCTTTCCTTTATGAATGCCACAAAGGATGTCCACGAAAGTGCAACATAATGACCCTACGAATAACACCAAGCATTAAACGAGGAGAGGCCAAAATGAAAGCCATTATACAGTATCACTCATACCTCACCCGCTTTTACTGAATCACAGCCACAAGAAAACGGCATTAGTGAACGAAACATAAATTAACTTCCATCTTTAATGAAAAGACAAATGAAAAACGTTCCATTCAGAAGCACAATGAGACAGAAACAGAAAACGGAGCACCAGAAAAAAAATCCATACACTAATCGAGTTAGACGGAAACCGACCGCTCTTAAAAAAAATAAAACTTCCCGAATTTTTAAAAAAGGTTCCCAATCCGCCGAATATCGCTTGTGTCGAGCATCTTTAAAGGCAGGAAAGTTAGCATCGCTATTCCCTCGACCACCCTCTGATCCCTGGGGACAGATCGCGAATGGGGTAAAAGTTGGGAATATAAAATGCAAAGATGAAGTTCCCCTCACGTACCGGCCCACGAAGATTGGATCCGTGGGAATGGAGTCAGGAGCGGTGGTGGCCGATGGAAACCCAATACGTCTCGGAGGAGAACTCTTAAATTCCGATCCCCTCTTATAAAGAGAAGAAAGAGACAGCTCTCCATGTTATAAAATTTAGATTCGTCTCTCTGGAGACGGGTGATCAGACCTGACGGGGAGGTTACTGTGACAGCGGTGAATGTGTAAGTTTTGGGAAGTGTATTAAAATTAACATATTCTGGTTTTACTTCGTGTAACTTCTCCATGACGATACATTAAAGAAAACACTAGGTGAGTTCCACAAAAAGCATTTTCTTTTTAAATTCTTATAAACGACCAGTTTCGTTGCATCGTAACATCATGAGGACACCTGGATAGTTACGGCGTTGTCGAAGTTTATTGATAAATTTCACCAAATTTTTTTAGAAAAGTGATTACCGATATTTCTTTACTTTTAGTTAATTTTGTTACGGTAATGCTCAAGTGATTTCCATACACACAGTTTCCTTCACATCTTTAAGCTTGTACTATCAGTAAATTTGTGCAGGTTTTTCACGCACCCCTTCTTTGCGGAGAATAAGTTATGTTTTTTACATCCATAAATCCTTCATAAGTTATCTTCTCTATTTATAATAACAAATTTATTTGTTTTTAATTTAGACGACAGATTAGATGGAAGAGGAGACTTTTCATTCTCGATCTCGCCTTAATATAGACTTTATATACGATAGCAACGAACCTAATTATGAAAATCATGCGAAGTTATATTTTAACATGGAAAATGCATGGTGAAATGATAGATTATCCACGCTCTTTATCAAAGATCTTCAATGATAAATTATTTTCCATTACAATAACTCTAGCACATCTAGAAATATGTACGAAAACGGAAGACCTCTCCACTTATTGAATACCAACACATTTTAACGATTTACTTCAGTACCACGTCAACTAAATATTTTCAGCGGAATGACCCGATAATAGATGTTGGTCATCTTCCTTGAATCTAATATTAAATGAGACCTCGATTACGAGCAACGCAATTACAGAATTGTTCCAATAACGAGGTTTCCCCTTTATTCGGGTGAAAACGAATTTTTCGTTAGAAGCGCGAATATGTGCGAGCCCAATTTAAGTCAAAAATGACAAAAATATTAGATCCTCTCTTAATTAAGTTAGCTAACACTTTTCTGTGAGTTCTCTGTTTTAATAACTAAGGAACAAATAGACATTACTAAAAAAACTTGATGATTCAACTAGTTTTGAGAGGAAAAAAACCACTGTTTACTGCCGGAGGTAGTCATTCAAGAAACTGGAATTTCCTTCGAGTAATATCTATGCCGTGACACCAATTACCTCACATCGGATGAGTCTATCCATGGCAGTTAGAAGAAACAAGCAAACAAAAGAAAAGAGTACACACATACTTGTAACAGTGGTTAAAAAAAAAACAGTGAAAAAGGTCTCAACGTTGATAAACAACAACATTCTTGAAAATTAAAACCAACACATTAAAATTTAATTATATTCAGTTCGCAGTGTTCACTGCTGAAAGGAAACCTATGCTACTTTGTACATCTGAACTAGTAATGTCTTCCTTTCTTAGGATGACTGCAAAATTAACTACTTCAATCTACTATTTCTGCGTAACGAACGCATATTAACATTTATATTCGTCATCAGGTTCGAGTCAAAGTATTACGATATTTTTGACCATACAGACCGCAGACATGCAGCCAAGTTATTGACACTGATTTTCATCTGTAAAAGGAATACTTTTTAAGTATTCCTTTACAGATTAAGTAAGTTTTCACGACTACCCTCAGATAACCACAGAAGGAAAGAGCACCACAAGCAGATTACCTTAGAGAATTGAATTTTATACTAATTTCTGCTGTGAACTGTATTTATGAGGGAAGTGATTTCAAGAAAACAAATCCTCTCCTGAATTTACGACATTCCGCCGCGATTTTTGGATACCGCGCAGTTAGAAAATACACCAATGCTTTTTGTAATTTTTTCTTGCTTCATGCCTTGAGAAAAATTAACCAATTAATTAAAGAGCAATTGCGACTAAAATATCAGATTACAAAACCATGAAAACGAGCTACCTCGTTAGAAATTCATTAGCTTAGTTTAATAACAAGTTCACCAAATGATGTGGTTTACTCATAGAGGGAGGGCTATTTCATTTGTAAATTACCTACGCCCACGTACAAATAATTTATACAGAGAAGCTTCACAAGGAGTATTTTGCGGGATAAGCTCATTACCGCTAATACCCATGATAAGGACTCCGGTGATCAGGTGCACAAGTCCTTACGAACGACTGATTCCTCAAGAATTCGGAACGTTCTCCCTTAACCCTTCCACCAAAGCACCTTCATCCTTTACGGGGGATTAAACGTACGGGTGGAACGCCCAAATTATCAGCTTAAAGAGGTCCTTCCGATATCTACCTCCGCACCCTTATTTGAAGTTCGATATTATAAGCAACGTAGGAGATGATTCTCCTTCAATATTCACGACAGACCACATGAATTTAGACCTTCCAACAATGGAAGGATTAACTATTGAGGTTTGGGTATTCATGTGGTCAAAAGTTGTCAGCAATCTTCCAGAATACATACATAGACATTCGTTGAAATTAATATCTAAACTGAATAATTAATTTTCCTCGGAAATTAATTAATACAGATATATTTTAACCCTATAGAGTTGGCTGCGATCTCAATATACGATATACACACGTTTTACTGTTTCAATATACTCAATAAGGATTGATCAAAATGTGTCCCCTTAACTCAACATCGCTTATACTTCAAAACGTTTCGTATTATCATAGCCATGCCTAGCGTACGGCTGAGAAAAGGTAAATAAGTTACACTTTTCTTATACAGTGAATCAAAAGAGAAATGAAGGATTTCATACGTAAATTAAATTACACGGAAGAGCTTTAACTAAATCCACACAGTGTATCAAATTGTATTAACATCTTCCTCTCGTAACTCATGTTTTCTACATAAAAATACACGTGAAAATGCTCCTAGTAGTAGTAGTATTGTAAAAAGTGCTTCGACAGCTTAGGTCATTTCGCACGTAGGCCCCCACCGGGAATCGAGCCCGGGACCGTTTTCACCGAAGTCGAACGCGTTGCCCACCTGGCTATCCGATAGCCCTGAAAATGCTCCTTACTGAACAGTAGATAATGTTGCAAAAGAGAATTGAGTAAACTGCATGGAACTGGAAGTTCTTCAAAGAGGTGTGGAGAAAGTAGCAGGGAGATAGTACTGACATGGTAATGAATGCATATGGACAAAAAGAAAGGCTGTGACATCAAAGGATTATTTTTACGTTGGTTTGGACAGACGGAAGGGCTGGACAAAGGAATGACTATGATGATGTATGATGACGGCATGTGTGGTACTAAAGAAGTGGAAAGACAGAAAAAAAGGTGGTTGCAAAAGGTGAATGAGATGCAGAGGAGAGGTACGTAGCTTGAAAAATGAAAGGGAGATAATGAAAAGATGTACGTGTGTTTGAAAAGAGCGATGAATGCAGGAAATGGAATTATGGTGGAACATTGGGCGTAAACGAGGTAAACGACGTCCTTACTGGCGTGACTGATACGCATCAACGTCAAATAAAATTGAAAACGCAACAACGCCGAGTTTATACCTAATTGCAAACTTCTTCAAAATTTTATATTAGTATCATTATCTTAAGAGATTATCTCAACAATAAAATACTCATCTGTCGGCGACTTTAGTCAACAAGTTATACTTTCTCTATGATCTATCTACAGAATATATAATTCGATAGGTAAATAAAAACACCAATTACATCATTTCACAAGAATACCATTAGTACATGCATACGGTTTACACAAAAATTATTTAGAACTACGATAGCTTGCATGCAAATACCATTTACAATACATAATGACGATGGTGCATACAATATGTACTATGACATTATTACTACACGTAAGATATTTTTCAGTGTTCCTGATAGGCCTTCACGGCTACCGTAACTATGAACAAATACAATTAAATTTACCAGGGAGAAACATAAGCGAAAAAAATCGACATAACTGGGACTCGAACCCAGGTCTACCTCTTTCCGGACAGGTATTCTAACCAATAGAGTACCATTCCTTTATTCCTTTTAATCCGCACGGCGATAGTAAAAAGCAATATCCTATGCACCCCACTATTAAAATACGTAGCTCAGGATTTTCGAAACTTCTCATCGGAAACACTACGTGTAACTTTTTCGATACTGGAGGAATATCCCAACTCGCATCAATATAACGCAGCAAGTGGTCGACGAGGAATCATCATACTCTACAAGACGCGAATGATGAAGTCAAATTACCACCAATTAATACGAACATGTCAGAAGAGAAAAGCTCCGTCCATCGGAGTTCACAATGCTTCGACGAAACATGCAAGGACATCAAAATACGCGGAAAGGAATTATCAACCAACTGAGCCGTATGGAATCTAGCATTTCATCACTGAAGATGGGACTGTAATTACGTTCAAACAAACAGTAAACGTGATTATATTAGCACTTACTAGTCCACTGTGCTAGGGGAGAAAATTACCGCCTCTAACCGGAGTGAGCAAACATGTGCGTGAATGAACAGTAACCAGACGTGGGAGATAAGGAAAGCGTATGGAAACTAATGGATGCTTCGGTGGTCATTGTGGAACTTAGGGTGGTAATTCAGCCTTCACTTAAGGAGACACGAGTTGGCCATTTATTAATGTGTATAATGTATACATTCATTTATCCGACGCCTGTAATTAATTACTACTTATATATATATATANATCATTATATATATATATACATACATATAATATGTATATATACTCATAATTTTCCCATATGTGGGAAAATCCATGAGTGACGAATCAAAAAATAATGCGGAATCGGATACAATACAAATAACGGTGCTTTAGTTTCAATTCGAAGAAATAAATGTAAATAATTTAGTACAATAAAAACAAAATTTGACTGCGATCACATAAATTACATTTGAAACACACGACCGGTTTCGAGGATTCAGGCCTGAAGATGAGGTAGCTTCGAAACCGGTCGCAGTCAAATTTTGTTTTTATTGTATCAAATATGAACGAGTTCCACCAGATATCGCCAGACCTAATTAGTTAAACATAAATAAATCAATGTAAACCCTCAAGAACTATCAAAAGATTGAATCGACTGAATTCCATTAAGAAGTTTTGCATCCTGGAATTCTCGGATGGAAAACTTAGGAGAATTTTTTTCCCGATGCGACAACATAACTGCGTAAGATTTCTTAAAAATCAAGAACTAAAGGAACTTCAACGAACAAGTTGTAATAAGAGCAGTAACGTGAGAGAGACCCATTAACAAGTTGCAAGACAGAAGTAATAAACTCCTTAATAATATTAAACAACTGTTGAAATCATTCATAATTATACTACCTACATTAACATGCGCACCGAGTTATTGTTTTCCAGGAAGATGTACGTCTTTACGGTCTAAAGATAAACTTGTTTCCAAAGTAGCAAGCTTGCGTAAGCAATAAACATGTCGATACGATATTTAGTTAAAATATGGTACGATGGGGACAGTAATGTGAGAATGCTGGCAAATATATAATTGCCCTTTCAACGTGTTGGAAGGGATACAACGTGTTGGAGGGGATACGGGGGGAGGAACATTGTATGCATCGAGTCTTGCTGTATTTGTATGTGATCTGGTATACTGTTTGGTATTATGGTGATGTTGTTTTGGACTCTGATGTACTTAGGGGAATCTGGTATCAGGGATTGTGGAGTGTTTTTGTGTATTGTGTATGCCTTAAATGACAATGTACAAGGGCTGCCACCAGACAACAGTCTAACTGCAGCTTATAATAATAATAATGATGATGATGATAAGATAGACAACTTAATTAATCAGGAAACAAAAAACTAGGTTAGGTGATGCAAATTCCGAAACATTTGCAGCTCGATAAGAAAATAATAAGATGCGAAAGAGTTGGAAATTTAGACTACGGCCGAGATAAAATGAAAAGGTAAGTAGAGCGGTAAGTCTTCCCAGAGAAAAAATCGAAACTGTTTCAAGGTGACGATGTTTATTGCGAGCGAGTGGTATGCGAGAAATGGGACGGCAAAGAAAATCAAGTTTGCGGAAACGGAAAAGAAACTACATTCCTGAAACGCCCAGAAGATATGATGCGGAAGGTATGATTTACACGAAAATAAATGGAATAACGTTGGACGAAATCATTCGACAGTTTATGGACTCTCTGACGTAGACTTTCTGCATGACGTTAATGAGCAACAAAGAAACATTTTTAGGAAATACTTTTACTAAAAATAAGACACCTTACTTACTTTTTTATAAAATGTGCAACAGTCTAAAAATCAATTAAAATTCTATTTTAATATTCAATATAAAGAACACTACTACGTATATGTTTCGCAATACGGTTAACGTTTCTTAAAGATTTGACGTTTACGTATCGTATAGGTATGACGTTTCAACGCTTCGTTCGGAAACTATTTTTAGTAGCTGTACCAGATAAAACAGCCTCGATGACGCTTGAAATAATCCACGAAATTGAAAATGCTTTAAATCATCGAATACAACATTTACGATGAATTGATGTCAAATGAATGGTTTAATGGAAACTTGATCGTTAACTTTCTACACAACGGCTTAACGTCCTTTGTATCATATAAACACAAACATACGTAAATTATAAAAATGAGTTATTTAAATTTCCAGTAAAGGAAACTTTAACTTCCATAAAATTGTGTTTCATACGAGGTTCCATCCTTAGTACCGATGAATCGCTCTGTCATTTCCTAAATCACCTACTGTAGCCTTTTCACTACGGCAATTCTATTTGCAAGGGAAAACTCGATCCGTTCACCGTGGGCGCCCTCAAAACAAATGAGCCATGAGGAAAACAAATAGACCGAAGGTCTACTTTCCCGGATATTGTAATCCACTACGCCTATCCATCAATCAAAGCCTATTCATTAACTAATAAACCCTAATTATCATGCATTATCTAGCCAATACATCCCATTCAACCTACATTTAATTCCCACGTCCCTTGACTTAGACCTTGTAAACCGTCGCTATTACTGATGATAAGGATTTGATCGTTTATAAACACCCTTCAAATAAAACATACGCAAGCAAGAAACGAAGGCAGTAAAATCACCAATCACGGCGCAATTTGCTAGTGCGTTCATCTTTCATTTTCTTCGCCGTCTTAACGACATAACAACACAATCTTTCACCAAGGTGAAACTCGATTCCATACATGAGAATATGATGCGAGTTAATATCTCAGTATCTTAGGTGGGTATACTTTCAACTACATGTGTCAAATAATCAGATGTGTGAGCAATGGAGCTCTTGTTATCATTTCGAAGACATCTACATCTAGATAAATACCCTGCAAGCCGCATTTTGGCGCATGGCAGGGGGTTTAAACACAAAACGTTCGAGTTATTAGCTTATTGCTATCGCGTACAGTTCGCGGGAAGAATGAGTCCCTCAAACGACTCGTCCTCGCATTTATTTATCTTATTTTACGCTTATTTTCGGATCGACCGAAGTATTCCTTAAAATTCCAAAAACAATCAGAATATTCCTTAAAATGCGCCTTTAATACTTTGAATGCGTTTAAAAAGATTTTACCAATTCAACACATTATAACAATTTACATATATTCACAATTTTAAAATTCATAATATAACAATTTCGTACAATTTACCTAGTAAGTATTAATGACAAAAAGGATGATAATCATTTATAATGATGTCTTTGATAGAAACAGGATGACCCCGATTGACTATTATTATCGACGATCGACACAACCATTTCCAAACAAGAAATTTCCTATTTGCCGGGACTCGAACCCGGGACCTAGGGGTTGGAGCGCTATCACACTAACCACTCCGCCACCGCTGCGGAAAACACAGAAGAATTAGGAAATTCTTACGAAGTATACGTTAAGAGCAAAATTAGGAAATTCATAGGGGATAAGACAACCATCGCATTAGTTATAATACGCTAAGAAGAATGCTACTGAAATAGTATATTAACAATTATACTAATATTAAGTTTAAACATTGCTTATGTAAAACGGATGTTATATATAACATGATAATTAAGCGATAAGATCAAAGTGCATATCTTTGAAAAATATGAATCTCCACAAGAGCGAAGGAAAAAATTCAATTGCTATTCAAAATTACAACGGAAATTAAAGAAAAACTCCCTAAATTCCTTGAGTCTCATTTTTATGCATAGAAATGTATACATATGGAGAAATTTCCCTCAAGTATTTGGCGTTCGTTAGTATAGTTACTCGCGTGATTCTTTATTAACTTATTAGTTTAAGGAAATACAACACAAAAGCGATCTAAGTTAATATGGGTTCAACCAGTTAAGACGCTTCAAAAGGACGTTCCATATTAACAAATGTTCCATAACAACTAGTGAAAAATACGATTTAATTCTTTCATTTTACATGATGAAATACCACGAGACCTCGCATAATTCGATGGATTCTATTAACTCCACCGTTGTGAACTAATAAGTCATACTTAAAGAGGTAAAGGTATGTTGATTGGATGTAGAAAATTTGAAAGAGTTAAATAAATGATTGATGAATAAATCATCTTAAATAATGAAAACCCCTTCCGATGTTTTCTCGGCTAAACTACGACGCCATTCGCGAACTGGTTGATACCGGAAAAGCGACGCAATATCAGACTTCATCCGGAAACAAAAGCCATTGGCAAATATGAAAGGAATTCCTAAATTTTCCTACCTGCCAACATTCTTCCCGAGGTCGTAACCCAAAAGTGTGACGCAATACAGAAGTCGTAACAACATCGAAGGATGAGCCTGAAGACATTCATTTAATTTTACACATACATTTTTTTTCAATATGAGCAAATATCAACAAGGAAAATTATATATAACGTATCATCTCAGCAAACTATTATTGTTGCAGTATTTCTATTTATGCTAAACTTGTCATACCTAAGAGCGACGGTAAGTAAGAGAAAAACATCCAAACAGGTGAAAAATATAGCTAGGACTGGACAGTCTCCTAATATGCGTATCTTTCTTATGTGATTTTCGAGTTTTGCAGCGCCTATATCACACGTGCTAGATATTTTCCGTTGTTCTCGTTGTCCGAATACAAATTTAACCAGGTTAGTTTCATCATTGCAAAGTTTAACAACTCGATAAACTATTAAAACAACACAGTAGGGTGAAAATAATTCTTTACCGTCAAGTTATGATCCACCTATTCATGGATATAACTTCAAAACAAATTGAGATTCTTAAGCCCAAATGTATCTCTGAATTCCGCAATTTTAATTTTGTTTAAAACCGTTGCTTTCGCTTTCTTAGAGAAGAAAATTACATACAATGTAATAATAATGATGATAATAATAATAATAATGATGACTTTATTAGAAGCATTTTTTTTGCGTAAGGAACCACTCTTAAAATTAACCTTTAAGTCACGTTAAAGCCACGATCACAAACAACCATGCCCTAACCAGGATTTGAACTCGGGACCCCGACGTTGCCAGGCTAACAAGCTAACCAGTACACCACCCAGGCCGGCAATACTATACGTAATATAATATATATGGCAATAATATACGTAGGTATAATGTATAATTAATTTAGCGAAGGTAACGAACGTGATAAATGTAATTTTATATGTCCTTTATCTACCGCATAAATTGAGACCTGGCTGTACTACTACACCTATATCAGATAAATACACAATGGCAACACTAGAATGTGATATTGAACGAGAGAAGAAGCCCTTCTTGCGCCAAAATATGGCCCCCTCCCGAACAAACGAGCGTCACTGTGACGTGTGCGAGATAATCAATGGCTTGCTGGCCGAGAGGGCAAAAAAGAAGCAAATTGCGACACTCAACAGGTAATATGACAATGCCGCTCGCGACTCACAAGACGGCGACTGAAAATGTATAGCGACTTCGATTGGAAGATGTTTCCGAGTAGCACTCGACATCGCCTCCCTCAGAATAATTACTTTAATGTCACCTCCTGCACGACTGGAATACAAACACGACCGCTTGAGCATACTCCATAATGCAAAGAAATCAGAGATAATACTGGGGAGAGGATCTACTGATTTATATTCCAGAGTCGTAAAAGGTAGAATATCGATCCATTCTCGCATGAGTAAAGAAAGGATGTTCATTAATCATTTATCTTATTAGTTCCACTCGAATTTTACTAACGGGCTACTTTCCCGGCTGACAGTTGCTTATGACATTTGATAACTTATTCAACGGGCCTACACATCGCTTACAAGCCATTCTTCCAAGTTAACGGAAATGGAATGGAATTTTTGGCCATTAGTCACTCGGAAAGAAATCCTGAAAAAGACCATTAACAAGTTGGTGTCCGAGAGTGAATCGATTTTGATTCACTCTGACGCAGCCTTAATTTTTGCCATGAAAAAGAGTGAGTTCCGATATCCCGATATTATTAAAGATTAGATTTATGTCATAGATTTATGGCAAATTTGGGTAATCCAAAGGAAAAAATTCACTCAAAACGATTTCAACAACTGCTTCTGATTTGCAATCAATCAATTACAGGACCCGGATTAACGTTAATCGAGAATCTTGTTAAAAAATTACAAGAATAATTACAAAATACAACCACAGAAAACAACTATCCCCGCCGTATGCAATTTGTCCAAGAGTAGGTGCATTTAATTTCGCGAAGGAGACCGAGTAAACCACTAATTCAAACTAAAACGAGCGCGTGCATTCGGCGAAATTATTAACGATTGCTGAGAGGAACTTTCCAGGTAACTACGTTCAGGAAACGTAGCACGACCTACAAACAAAAATTAGGCATTTTGAGCGAAAAAAATTCTACGACATTCTTTCAGAACTTTTATGTAAAATGAAGAATCCTTAAAAGTATAATTTTCTGCTACGTTTACGTCAAACAAACGGACGATTTTTACTTAATTTTAATTTTCGGGCACTTTCCCACAGTAAAGAAAGCAGATTTCTTTCTAAAACAACACAAAAAATGGAGTATAAAGAGAAAAATACATTTATGTTTGAAAAGTACGTATTATTAATTTTTATTAAAGTATTACTCGGATAGTAACTACGTTGAAGAATAATTTTACTTAGTAAAAATCTCGGCTATTTAAGACACGATTCCGCTCTTCTAACGTGAAAATAATTTTTCTTTAACAAAAATCCAGTTATGTAAAAAACGAACGATTTCAAACGATTCTGAAAACAGAGATGCAGTAGGTTAACAAAGAAAACTAAAATAACCACCACAACGGGCGAAAAAACCTGAGAGCAACGCACTCGGGGAAATTCCCTCACCACCGTTGCAATGGGTCCACTTGATGATTTTGGCAACGAATTTTATGATTAAGAAGTTACCCAACAAAAGCACCGACAGTAATCCCTGCGTCTACTAAACACATCATATAATGTGAATTTGAATTCACATTTGCAACAAAAACTGTTGAACCGACTTAACGTTTCACATTAAGCCTTTAGTTTAAGAGCACGAAGACATGGGGTGCATGAAATGGGATACAAGGAAAATAGTGTGACAACAGACGCTACTGTCAAAACAGGAACGGAGAATTTTGTTGCAAAATTTTCAGGATGTCATCAAAATTTTATTATGTTTACTCGAGAATACGAAAATGGAGTACATCTTTCCCCAAAAATGCCTAATAATAGCATGAATCATGAAGATAATAGGCAATGAAGAATATTTCCAGCATAATCGATATCATCAGACGTAACTTTGCGGAAAGCCGTGGCTCAGAATTACAATGCGTTTCTCTTCTGAACTGTTTCAAAACGTGAGATACTTTTCCGTCAATACAAAGTACATGGTTTAATAGGGAAATTTTTTAAACATCCGCGTCAGAGAAGTTTCCACGACGAATGTGGAAAATAGTTGGACGTCTACAGAAAATGATTTCTTAATTAATTTAAGGAACTCAAGGATAAACTTTGTTCGATGTGTCAAGTATCTGGAAAAACACTCATGGGATACACGAAAATGAACCAGCCTTGGCATGAACATCTGCGAGGAAAGCGGAAGATCCAGGTTCGAGTCCCAGTCGCATGATACTTTTCCACTTCCTTATATTCCTGAATTTAGCCAATATTCCACGTGATCATAGGAGTATCTTCGTGACATTTTACTTTTAAATCTTCAGACCAAATTTATGCGATAAATAAAAAAATAATAAGATTGAAAATGTACTCATTTTTATATTAAAGTTTGATTTTACTTCCTACTAACCTTGAAGTTGGTGGGTAACACAGGACAAAGTCTCCCGAATGACTTGGAGAAATGTTCTGCCGGGATAGCTCAACGGACAGAGCATCCGACCGGCAATTGGGAGACCCGGGTTCGATTCCCGGTCCCGTCAGACTTATTTCAAGTCTATTCTTCCATGATTGGTGGGTAAGTTATACTAATATAATAGCATAATTTACCAACAATTAATTAATTAGCAAACAAGATCCTCCTCTTCAAGGAGAATAGGAAGACACGAGTCCTACGGGTGAAAGAAGTCACGAAGATTTACGAAAATGTGGAAGGAAGATATGGGAAACGGTAATTTTCTAAAAGAAGATTGCTTAGGTGAGAGATCTGTCCGAATAAAAACCAAAACGAACTGAAATGGTATTCTCAGAAGAAGAACTAGCGAGATTGGGATAGTGAATGAAAGAATAATGACGAAAGAGAAAGGAAAATAAATTAAATGAAGATAGTCGTACAACCGCAGCCTATAGATTCCAGAAATGAAAATAATCAAATAATAATAGAAAAGAAGTCGCAGAGCTACGCAGCAGGATGATAACGAACTGTTTCTCTAGCATACTATTTTAGTTCAGTTGCGTCAGAATTTAATCGGATAAAAATCGGCCATGCAGAAGATTAGATAAAACATTAGACACGTCACAAATGATTTTATCTTTCACGCAAAATGTGAAAAATTTGGAATTTCTAAATGATGATCGAAGCATGCTAACACCTCTTTCAAAACCTCAACGCATTCATTTTAGTGAAATTTCAGAACATATTACACTAACTCCAAAAGGTTAAACGGTAAATCAGGATTTTATCACAACTAACCTGGAATAGCAAATTGCTTCCGACATGAAAACATAGCCTCAATGGAAAAACAACCTATAAGGAGTTCTATCATGAGAAGAGATTGGGGCGTTAAAATAATGGTTTCTTCCAGTTTACGATGAGCTACCACGTGAAAGAACCCCTAAAAACGCATTTCCTACATCGAGGTAACATTAGCCCGCAATCTCCGAGAAGCTCGAAAAAAAATTCTTCCGTGTAGTAGTGCATTATCCCACCCACTCAAAACCACCCGAAACGAGCGTTTTCGTAAATGAAGACTTCTTGGGGAAAAGATCGCGATAAATTAATCTAATAAGAGACCATCCCAATTTTAATCGTGCAGTCCTAAAACGGTATGCAATAAAACGAAGCAACCACTAAAAGAAAGTCTTGGCAGAAGGGATGAAACTGGTACATCTCCATAAAACCTATGGATGCGGAGGAGATCGGTCAAACTTAACTGACCTTTGGAATGCATTACGAGGATAAAAGGGTAATAGACGTGTATAAACAATGAAATTTACCAATATTTCCCTTACGATCCGCGCTTCTACAGACTTTCAGTTTTTCATCTTTCAAAATCGTTTTCTGAAATTAAGGAGTTTACCGAGGTAAAACGAGGTAAGATTTTTTTGGTCTAGAACTATTCATTACCATCTTTTTGGGTCCTGCTACCATATCTTGATGAATGAAATGTTTATTTGCCAATTGGTACAGGATAGAGAAAAATTTATCTTTTATTTACTTCTTTATCAGTCTTGTTCGTGGCTGTGATGATATGAACTCTACTAAGGTATGAGTTAAGCTGAATAATGGCATAAATTAAGGTTCCTTCTTACGCAATTTAACGAAAAGTGTTACTCGTAATCATTGTGCTTCACTAACTTGGGCTTGTCCTGCTGAGCTGATTCTGGCTCAGTGAGGAAAGCAAGGGAAAATTACCTCACTCCTCACCTTGCCTAGTAAGCCTCATTTCCCTCTCCTAGCTCTTCGTAGCTAATGCTATAGGGGATGAAGTCCCAACCGACCTTCGGGCTGAATACTTTACAGACAGACCATCTTTTTGCCACCACTTACACCACTTGTACGTATGTTCGCCGCTGTTATACTACGTGTATTATTTATAATCAACCCAACCCAAGCCAACTACACACATATCACGAAAATATTATGCAAGTATCTGAAACAGAGATCCTAAATATTCTACAAGTAGTATTTTAATTCCACAAAAGACCGTGGCGGCGAAAAGACAACCACGAAAATATCAAACAGCTCAGCAGAGGAGGCGAAATATCCAATTGCCGATTTTTCCTCGTTAATGCGCGCTTTTTGAGGAAACTTCAATAACTGCTAATAATAAAATCAGGCTGTACCTAATAGCAATCAACGTGTAGCGATATCGTAAGTCTATCAACACCAAATTGTTAGGATAGAGGCCTAAGACCGGCAAAAACCAATTAAACCAACTTAAACACTCTAGAGGATAAACGAAAGTAAAAAATGTAAACATAACTTAGATTAACCCAGATTCTAAACAAATGAAATATTTTTGTTGAATCACGCTAATCATTATTAATGAGAATAACAGTTACAGGTTAGTATGCCAGCATCTTATAGAGAATGAGGCCAAATTGAAACATTTGCGAAAGATCGTAGCGTCCAACTGCGAGCGAAAAGATAACGCAAAGTCAACAAAGCAAGTACAGAAAGAGCTGTGTGAAATACTCTGAAATATGAGCCCGCTTTAAAGAAAGGGGAGGCATAGTAGCTTTCGAAACAAATGAAGAACCAACGCAGTAAAGTAAGAACTAATGTAAGATAAACGAACAAGTACTTCTGCCATCTATTTCAATAATAAGCATGGAAATTCATTGAAATTATATTCCATCATCGATTACGAAAAATAATTTCATATAATACACTGAAAGGAGAAAATTAGAGCAGTATAATCGTATGCATAGGGTAGAGAGCAAGTGAGATGACATATGGGAAGACAAAAGCAAAAGATTATAATGACATAAAGGGTGGTTAAGTTACCAAGAAAAGAAATAAATGGCATATCAAGGCACATGAAACTAGCAAAAGGTAGAACACTAGCGCAAGCAAATCCCTAAAAAATTTTGCAGGTCACAAATATTGTATTTCGCTGCATTTGTAATTACAAATAATTTATCGAAAATCTTTACCTTTCTCTTTAATCTTTATATTTCTCATATTAAAAGAAGAAAGAATTAACAACTAGACCGCATAATCTTAGGTATCATTAATGGGTAAAGTATTACGGGAAGAAATTCAACGATAGAAATTAAATTATTAGAGAATCTGGCAGAAGAATTCGAGTCAACGGGTAATTTCAATCTATGAAGAACATTCTGGAGTAAAAAGGCGCTAAGATAATACAAGGAAATCACAGATAGTTAGTAATATCAACTAATAATTAGCACATTTCACAAATGGGTTCAACACCACCATTGTTTCACCAAGTCAAATGTGCATGATGATGATACGAGGGGAAATACTACCTGCTTTGGGAATTAAAATTGCAGATCTTGAAGCAATCCTTTTGAGTATTGATTACAGCGTAGTGACTCTTACCTGTAATAAGAAAAAATACATTAATAAAGAGCTTTTATAAAGTCTTTAATCTAAACAGTAAAAAATATGATAAACTAGGACATGGATGGAGAATCTTTTGCGGCAAGAGTGCCATATTTGATAAATATAAAGTACTTGCGTGCCAATCTGATTTCAAAGCATAAAGTGAAATGTTGATATTACCTCTTTTATAATAATAATAATCATCATCTTTATTTGGGCGAGATTGAGACTAAACGTCTCTAACATCTAACCCATCATTACCATCAATGATATGATGCGTAGTAATTGACAAATGATCATTCATTATCAACAATAACGAACAGAATTCATATTTATTTACTCTGGGGCTTGAATTTTCAGTGAAGAATACAAAACAAGGATAGGGTCTTCGGTGTTCCGCATGTCACTTAGGGCATGCGTGCCATAGGATCGCCATCCCTGGACTAGAAAACCTTAAAGAACAGAAGTAAGATCTGAATTTCGCCAAAATCTTTAGATACTCATTTTTTTGTATGAAGCATTTCCTGTGAAACCGTAAGGATCCCGTTGACCCTTTATTAAAGTCAGGGATATACCAATTGATGTGAAGACTGCAATGCAATTTATATCGGTCAGACTGGAAGGAATTTTAAAACAAGAACAAAAGAACATACTAAATGCTTTGAAATCCGTTAATGTAGTCCCACTTTCCTTTATTGATTTCAAATCACTCTTGTAACTTCGCACCAAGGAGTTAACATATACTATATTCACACTGTTTACTTGAATAAATCTATTTCATAAATTAAATTTTTGGAGAGTCAACGGTTGAAAAACGGAAGATTCGGAACCTAAGCGACAAGACTCCAGAGCTCTGAAATGATACTCAAGGTAATCAGTGTACGCAGGGCATGAGATAGACAAGCAGGTAGAATTTTGTATTTTTCATGAAAAAAATGCCACTTACTTATATTAATGATACCGGTAAAGTTTTTTTTTCTAAAAATTCAAAGCCAATGCTAATCGATAGAAGGGTACCCAGGGTAAAATCATCACACTTAACATCGGTATAAATAAAATAAGTAATTTTCACATATATCTACGAAGTTCAAATTACGAATGCACGGTACCAAAAAAGTTTTTTTTAGATTTCAATAGAAATAACCTCACAAAGGAAATCAGTCCCATTAAAATCAAAATCTTTTCAATGTACTAAGGCGCATGGAAACAGAAATACATGCAATTCTTGCAATAGTCCCTCCTTGGAGTTGAAAAATTGCTTTTATTCTACTTCCGTAGCAATCATTTCTGGAAACGTTTTCGAGGAAAACTTGAATGTTTCTAGAACATGGGTAACTTGTGGGTTCCCATGGTTTTTATTGCCTGATCACTATCTACGACGGACAGAAAGATAACAGAACAGGAACAAAGGAACAATGTAAACTTCAGCGTCACTTTCAGTAAATCTGCTTTCCTTGTAAAATAAATTAGATAAAAGTGGTGTCATATTTATGCATGTATAACCGGTATTTATTTTCATATTACGATTTATCGCCCTCGTGCCGCGGATTTTAATTAAGGTCTGATAACGTACATACATAACCTCCTTGAATTTATACCTGGATTTTGTTACAATATTTCGTTATTTACTTATTTAAAAGAAATCCATAAACTGCACAAGGCTTTTACAATGCATTGAAAACAATTAATTATATTATTAACATGAATATAATAGTAATACAATAATTTATTATCAATAGTATTTGGGTAATCCAAAGGAAAAAATTCACTCAAAACGATTTCAACAACTGCTTCTGATTTGCAATCAATCAATTACAGGACCCGGATTAACGTTAATCGAGAATCTTGTTAAAAAATTACAAGAATAATTACAAAATACAACCACAGAAAACAACTATCCCCGCCGTATGCAATTTGTCCAAGAGTAGGTGCATTTAATTTCGCGAAGGAGACCGAGTAAACCACTAATTCAAACTAAAACGAGCGCGTGCATTCGGCGAAATTATTAACGATTGCTGAGAGGAACTTTCCAGGTAACTACGTTCAGGAAACGTAGCACGACCTACAAACAAAAATTAGGCATTTTGAGCGAAAAAAATTCTACGACATTCTTTCAGAACTTTTATGTAAAATGAAGAATCCTTAAAAGTATAATTTTCTGCTACGTTTACGTCAAACAAACGGACGATTTTTACTTAATTTTAATTTTCGGGCACTTTCCCACAGTAAAGAAAGCAGATTTCTTTCTAAAACAACACAAAAAATGGAGTATAAAGAGAAAAATACATTTATGTTTGAAAAGTACGTATTATTAATTTTTATTAAAGTATTACTCGGATAGTAACTACGTTGAAGAATAATTTTACTTAGTAAAAATCTCGGCTATTTAAGACACGATTCCGCTCTTCTAACGTGAAAATAATTTTTCTTTAACAAAAATCCAGTTATGTAAAAAACGAACGATTTCAAACGATTCTGAAAACAGAGATGCAGTAGGTTAACAAAGAAAACTAAAATAACCACCACAACGGGCGAAAAAACCTGAGAGCAACGCACTCGGGGAAATTCCCTCACCACCGTTGCAATGGGTCCACTTGATGATTTTGGCAACGAATTTTATGATTAAGAAGTTACCCAACAAAAGCACCGACAGTAATCCCTGCGTCTACTAAACACATCATATAATGTGAATTTGAATTCACATTTGCAACAAAAACTGTTGAACCGACTTAACGTTTCACATTAAGCCTTTAGTTTAAGAGCACGAAGACATGGGGTGCATGAAATGGGATACAAGGAAAATAGTGTGACAACAGACGCTACTGTCAAAACAGGAACGGAGAATTTTGTTGCAAAATTTTCAGGATGTCATCAAAATTTTATTATGTTTACTCGAGAATACGAAAATGGAGTACATCTTTCCCCAAAAATGCCTAATAATAGCATGAATCATGAAGATAATAGGCAATGAAGAATATTTCCAGCATAATCGATATCATCAGACGTAACTTTGCGGAAAGCCGTGGCTCAGAATTACAATGCGTTTCTCTTCTGAACTGTTTCAAAACGTGAGATACTTTTCCGTCAATACAAAGTACATGGTTTAATAGGGAAATTTTTTAAACATCCGCGTCAGAGAAGTTTCCACGACGAATGTGGAAAATAGTTGGACGTCTACAGAAAATGATTTCTTAATTAATTTAAGGAACTCAAGGATAAACTTTGTTCGATGTGTCAAGTATCTGGAAAAACACTCATGGGATACACGAAAATGAACCAGCCTTGGCATGAACATCTGCGAGGAAAGCGGAAGATCCAGGTTCGAGTCCCAGTCGCATGATACTTTTCCACTTCCTTATATTCCTGAATTTAGCCAATATTCCACGTGATCATAGGAGTATCTTCGTGACATTTTACTTTTAAATCTTCAGACCAAATTTATGCGATAAATAAAAAAATAATAAGATTGAAAATGTACTCATTTTTATATTAAAGTTTGATTTTACTTCCTACTAACCTTGAAGTTGGTGGGTAACACAGGACAAAGTCTCCCGAATGACTTGGAGAAATGTTCTGCCGGGATAGCTCAACGGACAGAGCATCCGACCGGCAATTGGGAGACCCGGGTTCGATTCCCGGTCCCGTCAGACTTATTTCAAGTCTATTCTTCCATGATTGGTGGGTAAGTTATACTAATATAATAGCATAATTTACCAACAATTAATTAATTAGCAAACAAGATCCTCCTCTTCAAGGAGAATAGGAAGACACGAGTCCTACGGGTGAAAGAAGTCACGAAGATTTACGAAAATGTGGAAGGAAGATATGGGAAACGGTAATTTTCTAAAAGAAGATTGCTTAGGTGAGAGATCTGTCCGAATAAAAACCAAAACGAACTGAAATGGTATTCTCAGAAGAAGAACTAGCGAGATTGGGATAGTGAATGAAAGAATAATGACGAAAGAGAAAGGAAAATAAATTAAATGAAGATAGTCGTACAACCGCAGCCTATAGATTCCAGAAATGAAAATAATCAAATAATAATAGAAAAGAAGTCGCAGAGCTACGCAGCAGGATGATAACGAACTGTTTCTCTAGCATACTATTTTAGTTCAGTTGCGTCAGAATTTAATCGGATAAAAATCGGCCATGCAGAAGATTAGATAAAACATTAGACACGTCACAAATGATTTTATCTTTCACGCAAAATGTGAAAAATTTGGAATTTCTAAATGATGATCGAAGCATGCTAACACCTCTTTCAAAACCTCAACGCATTCATTTTAGTGAAATTTCAGAACATATTACACTAACTCCAAAAGGTTAAACGGTAAATCAGGATTTTATCACAACTAACCTGGAATAGCAAATTGCTTCCGACATGAAAACATAGCCTCAATGGAAAAACAACCTATAAGGAGTTCTATCATGAGAAGAGATTGGGGCGTTAAAATAATGGTTTCTTCCAGTTTACGATGAGCTACCACGTGAAAGAACCCCTAAAAACGCATTTCCTACATCGAGGTAACATTAGCCCGCAATCTCCGAGAAGCTCGAAAAAAAATTCTTCCGTGTAGTAGTGCATTATCCCACCCACTCAAAACCACCCGAAACGAGCGTTTTCGTAAATGAAGACTTCTTGGGGAAAAGATCGCGATAAATTAATCTAATAAGAGACCATCCCAATTTTAATCGTGCAGTCCTAAAACGGTATGCAATAAAACGAAGCAACCACTAAAAGAAAGTCTTGGCAGAAGGGATGAAACTGGTACATCTCCATAAAACCTATGGATGCGGAGGAGATCGGTCAAACTTAACTGACCTTTGGAATGCATTACGAGGATAAAAGGGTAATAGACGTGTATAAACAATGAAATTTACCAATATTTCCCTTACGATCCGCGCTTCTACAGACTTTCAGTTTTTCATCTTTCAAAATCGTTTTCTGAAATTAAGGAGTTTACCGAGGTAAAACGAGGTAAGATTTTTTTGGTCTAGAACTATTCATTACCATCTTTTTGGGTCCTGCTACCATATCTTGATGAATGAAATGTTTATTTGCCAATTGGTACAGGATAGAGAAAAATTTATCTTTTATTTACTTCTTTATCAGTCTTGTTCGTGGCTGTGATGATATGAACTCTACTAAGGTATGAGTTAAGCTGAATAATGGCATAAATTAAGGTTCCTTCTTACGCAATTTAACGAAAAGTGTTACTCGTAATCATTGTGCTTCACTAACTTGGGCTTGTCCTGCTGAGCTGATTCTGGCTCAGTGAGGAAAGCAAGGGAAAATTACCTCACTCCTCACCTTGCCTAGTAAGCNCCCCCCCAAGTTTCTACGAGTATTTTATTATTATTATTATATACATAAGTTACAAGTAGGCAGACACCACGTGGTAACTAGTCTCATCACAAAAACGACATAACATATCATTTACAACATAACATGTAGAATATACAAGGGGCTCCCGATAGCCAAGTGGGCAACGCGTTCGACTTCAGTGAAAGCGGTCCCGGGTTCGATTCCCGGTGGGGGCTCACGTGCGAAATGACCTAAGCTATCGAACCACTTTTAACAATACTACTACTACTAGAATATACAAATTAAATTACGCTGTCGTTCAGCATTAAACAGCCATCCGCGTACAGCAAAACTCCACATTAACAACTAAAATTATATTTAAGAATATTCTTCTTAAATTAAGCTTTGTTTTGTGGGAAGGGACTGAGAATTTCATTGCATAGGCCATTTCAAGTAACTGCCGTTGTTTAAAAATAAAAATTTAGCCACATCTTTTCTGTAACCATTTGCTTATTCGAAGCCAAATTCTCAAGGGTCTTATCAACAAATTTTGTTCGCTTGCATAATTTCTACATTGGCAATGCTTTCTTATGATGACAATCAATTAGTTCGCATTACTACGTAAACGGAAGATTATTGGTTACAATACTTATATTCAGCCGCCTCCTAGCGAAAAGTCTGGATGCTCCCCTTGAGTGAAAGCAATTAAAGCCTAAAGATATTTACATATCAATTGCATACTTGAGCAACCAGGAAGTCAGATAGAGCCACTTTTAAATCTTTCACTTTTTCAGGACGTAAGAGTGAAAAACCTAGAATGGAATTATTTTGCGAGCGGAGTATTCGATAGAATAATGGAAAAACTGGATATCCGGTTGCGCGCAAAATAATTGATTCTCTGAGCGTGGATTTCGAAGAACATTTCTAATGGAGAGACAAGTGCACTCGGGTCAAGGTGAAGATCAAATTCTGGCAACTGCAGACTCGCTGGAAGCAAATTTTGCTGACTGAATGTATACGTTACTCCATGTATTAAATAAATAACTACGGAATGTTTTATCACTGTATTTTATGCATGATATCAATATCAGCATATCACACCTTAGAAAAATCGTATGTACGTCCAATGCAGTTTTCACAATCTGCCTCTAATTTAAAATTGGGGAATATTTAGATTTCTAAGTCGTATTAATAAATGAAGATGACACTAAATTAGTAACGTCGCACAGTGGGCTAGAATCGAAAAAAGCTGGCCAAAAATACGAAAACACTTTTTTTGAGTACGGACTATGAAACTTCGCATGACCAATCTTGAATAAATTCTACATAATTTGCTCTAAAAAAATGGTCCACAATTTTGTTACGTAAAGTATGTAAATATTCAAAGGATCATAAATGCCACGTATTATGAAGGAGAAAGAACATGTTTATAATATGGAATTATATTTCACCCGATGATCATCTTCGTTTGGGTTCACCAGCGGTTTGAAGTTAAAGATTTTCACGAAAAATCGAAGTCTGGAATCTTTCGGAAAATTTGGTCAAGTTTGACCCCCTGTATAATTTTATTGCGTAGGATCCAGCGTAAATGATCTCCATAGTCGTACGTAGAATTTATTCAAGATTGGTCATGCGAAGTTTCATAGTCCGTACTCAAGAAAGCGTTGCTGTCTTTAAAGTTATCAGACCGAAGACTTGCTAGATCCTCTATATCTCCATCATTAGCTACAAAAAACACTGGGGAGGGAATGAGGCTTATTAGACAAGATGAGGAGTGAGATACTTGATGGTGAAATCCATCCGCACATCTTTAACCACTCCGGTTAACCAGCCGGTTTCCGTATTAAATGGCAATTTTGTTGCATTGGTTGAAATCTGCACAAATGTCTTATAATTCCATAAATTGCTTATTTGGAGACCTTATAAAACGATGTAACACGCCAAACTTGAGAAATGTATCGCATAATGGTAAAAATCTAATTAGCAAGGACGTACTCACCTACTAACAACGGTGGAAACCGTAAAGGCGACGAGAGCAAAATAAACTTCACCACGACGGCAACTACATTAGCTCGCACAATGATATATTTATTACGCCATTTACACTACGATAAGAATACTCTCACATCCGCAAATGAATGATTAATTGCCCCCGTAATTAAAAACGGCATAAATGGCGCTGGATTGGAAAAAGATACCGACCAATTATGAGAGGCTGGTACAGAGAGCCGCTTCCATGGAAGGTCGGAAAACAGAGACGGGGAACAAAAACGCATTCCTGAAATTGCTTCTCATTTTCGAAATCGATCAACCGCAACCACGCTCTGTCGAGAGTTACGGAAATAGTGAGGCGATACACGGGTTGGCAACCTTCTGACGGTGGGAAAAAGTCATCGATTTTGAAAACAATCCAACTCTTTAACGTGAAGATGGGAAAGGAATTGTGAGATGGGTCTTAATTAAAAGAAGCCCAATTGCGGTCTGGTTCTTCCTCTGCCTACGGAAATTTGGAGGAAAATGCGGTGTTCCATTTTTATCTCCCGAGAAAACGGAAGCGGGAAATAACAACGGGAGATTGTAAAAAAGGGACCTCTCAAAGCAACGCTATTAATCTAAGACCGTGAAACATTCGGTAGGAAATGAAAGGCGATTCTGCCAGGGAAGAGCGAAAAACCGAAGAAATTCGAATTATTCCACGGTATGATATCACTAGAGCTGGATTCTCTCTCCCTTGGGAATGCAATATCGTACGTACGAAACAAAGAATTCAACGTTTAAATTTAATAAAATCCAAACCTGATGCGAAAGTGATACCACCAGAACTCATCTCATTATTTGTATTTCATAATATTCTATTTCTCTTTATTCCTTGTGAAAATTTATTTCTAGTTGTTATGACCAATAAATAATGTGCGGGCCATTCCACGTGAAATCGGTCAGAAATTCGCCTCAATTTTTTTAAAGTTTTGAAATTTTTATACTTGCGTACTTCCTCGAGAAACCGATAGTGACGAAGTTTTAGCTCAGTAAAAATTTTTTTCGCCAAGTTATTAATTTTTAACGTTTTAGACAATTCAGACAAATTGTCTGAAACAATTCTTGTTGTTTTCTTCGCTCTCCCATACTGCGGGCTTCACAATCTGAACACCTCCAGAGATAGATGGGATTTACTAGTCCTAATTTTGGTCAAAAAAGTCGATTGTATTGCGTTCTAAACTGTAATCCGAAATAAAATCTGTAATTAAATAAATTATACTTCCATGAAAAGCGTACTCTTCCTCAGCAAAATTTCAAAACATTTCTATCTCATTTTTTTTCACATTAGCCTCTAAATGCATCACCTAATTTTATTACGAACAATTAGGTAATAAATGGAATCATGAAGCAGTGGGAATGTTACACACGTTCAAAAATATAGGTAAAATATTTTTTTAAATTCTGTACAACATATAACGATACCTTTCCACATTTACACCAAATGGCGAACCTTACCCATCTATTCATCGCAATTAGAACATTTGAACCCTCATGCAATTCTGAAACAATCAGTTACGCACAATCGTAAAATACCCCCCTGTGCAATGTTTATGATTAATCCCAATAGAGGCGCTCGAGTGCTCCTCCTGCGATCTTCAACGTAGTTTATGGTTCTCTCTCCCACAGCAAATACTCATCCGGCGCAATAACCCGCTAAAACAATTTCACCGAAGACTTCGTGTCGATCCGCCGAAAGGAAACCAACTCTGGATCAATAGCAATAGCGGAATATCCTTTCGGAGTCCAAAATACGCGGTCGAACATGGTTTTTTCGGGCCCCATATCGCGTGACGCCACCTGCCCATCCCAAACGGCCATTTCCTTTCAATTAGAATTATTGGAAGACTGAAATCACCATAAGTCAAACGCACGGGGAGGCGGTTGTACGGGAGACAGCGGATCATCGAACGGTTCCAACTACGACTCAATGATCTGCCTTGGACGTATGCTAAAGGGGGAAAGAACGTAAACGGGAAATGCCGGGTAGTAATTGAAAGGGAATTGTTATCCAAGACTGTGATGGCATCTAACCCCGCGAATAACTCGAACGTCATTCGCCCTCTCGTCTCCGAACTTCACCCACATTAGAACAGGCGGTATACGCCGTAAATTATCGATAGGCAAGAAAAATATTGACGCATTAATATGTCATGATTCAATGAAAATTTTGAACAGCGTTATACCCTAGCATTCTATTTTCTGGTAAAAATAAATCTTGCACATTTAGAATCAAACTGCTTATAAAAGGGGCAAAAAATTAAAGATCAGGTAATGAGTTAATCATTCTACTAGTAGTATTACGTAGAGTTAACAGTCTACTAGTATATTAGAACTGTTACTCATAGTATTATTCGAGGTAACGCAATAAAGAATAACACGCTTCTAGTACAGCAAAAAAGAGTAACTTTCAATTCAAAATGTAGATTAATGAACAACAAATTTTTCGAGTGTTACTTAAAAGTGAACATTTGTTACACCATTTGTTTATTTATATCACCTTTATTCGTACCTTAATCGATGCTAACAGCCCATTTACTCCTACATAGTCCACAAGAAGTTTTCCTACGGAGATAACTTATTAAGGACCGACTTAATTGTCACTTCACACTGACATAATTTTAGGGAATGAATAACTTTGATCTTAGGATTTAACTAAGTGAAAACTTATAGTTTAAGCCATATCATTAAAGGAAACGTGACATACTTGACATTTGCTACTTAGGACCAAAAAGCACTACCATTTCACTGTTTATAGAAGTAAATCCAGTCTCCATCATGAAACATACTTTATTACATTTAAGATTAAACGAATTTACGAGGATTAATTCTTGACGTTCGACATGAATTATTTTAATGTGAAGAGCGTTAAGGTTATCGTGCGACAACAGGAAAACGAAGTGCTCTCATGAATATTTAAAATGAAAAATACACCAGCAAAGCGGGTCTTGGGTAACCTTTAGAGTGACAGAAAACTGGACCATAGATTTCCCCAAGACATTTGTCTCCAATTTTAACGGCAAAACTAATAGCATAGTTGGAAAGGGGATGAAATGAGGCTGATTTAGGTGACAAGAAAAACAGTATTATTTGAAAGGTAGACCCAAATGCATCGGTTCAAAGAAAATAGAACTAACACCCAATTCCCAAGTTTCCCTTCCTCATTTCTCCTTCCATTTAACTCCTTGCATTAGAATTTAACCTTGATCGAATATCAATGTGCAGTCCAGAATTACTTTTACTCTAAGTAGAAGGTTTTCAAAATCAATTCTCGCCAACAATCTTTTTCTATTCAAAAATAGCAACCATTCTCAACAACTCATTCTGCATTCTCCCATCAGAAATACACGGGACCATAAAATGTACGTTGTTTTTTCGTGAATTTGGAGAAAGAACAGATTCGGGAATAGAAGTATATTACCGCATGGGTGGGATGAAACGCAAGAAAGAATTGCTCTAATTAATATCACGATGAACAAAATATTACGTCAACAGAATGGGAGACTGACGACTCCGATGTCTAGGTCAAAAAGTTCCCCGGAATCTAGGGAACTAATCCCAGCATATTTTCCAGGCAGAACAGCTTCCGAGGAGATACTGTACTTAAAGATCAAATATTGAAGGAAGCGAGCGCCTCATCAAGGAAGTAAAGACGAACTTCAAATGATACCCGTAAACTTTCATCACATGCCTTTGGAATATTCATACGTAAGTTCGAAGTACAGATCTGTCATATACCGCGCAGTAGGAAATACGACGAACTTTTTCATTACGTTACAGACGTAGAGATGCACAAACGACAAATGAAAGTTATCATAAGTCACGTCCCAAATACGTAGAATTAGATTGCAAAAGTTGAAAACGCCTGAGAGAGAGAGAAAAAGTTAGTAATAACTGGGTAATGAACGAATATGAACTGTAAGTCAGTCTGCGTAAGCAGAATAAAGTTATTGGTACCACATCTTGATAACCAGATTATGTTTCATGTTTCTTGGTACAGGATAGAATAAAATGTAACTTTCGTTTACTTTTGCTTCATTAAGGGTTAAGGTGACTTGGTACGTAAAGGCGTACACCTAGGAAAAATCCCAAGAAGAAACGGACATGAAAAAATTCGGGATCGGGAATCGAACCCGAGTCTCCCAATTTCCGATTGGTTGCTCTATCCATTGAGCTATCCGGCCAGAACATTTCTCAATGCTGTTCCATACAAAGCAAAAAAACAAAACAAAACTCCATACAAAGTCTCCCAAACGGCTTGAAGAACTGTCCTGGATAGCTCGATGGATAGGACAACCAACCGAAAACAGGGAGACCCGGGTTCGAGTCCCGGTCCCGTCCGACTTTTTTCATGTACATACGTTTCTCCTTGAGATTCTTCACTATCGGTCTTGTGTATGGCTATGACACTATTAAACCTACCGAGGTAAGAATGTGCTGAAAAAAGGCATTTTTTGGCCACTCCTAGATGAAACCTATGAAAACGTTTTTCATAGGGTCATTACACTTCATTTATATGCATTTATTCCGCTTACGGCATATTGACCCTTTGGGGAAAGCAAAAACCTCACTCCCCATCTAGCCTAGTAATCCTAATTCCCTCTTCAAAGCTTTTGGTAGCTAATGGCGGAAAGATAAGGATCACACCGACCTCCAAGCTAAATACTGCACAGACCAGCATGAAACGAGTTTTACGCGTTTACCTTGATTGAAATACGGAGAAATCGGAATTACAAATATCATTAGACAAAATTAAAATGGCAATAAGTGGAAGACCGAAAAAAATCTGTTCGACTGTGGTGAATGGGATAATTAAAAGACGTACATTGGCTAATGAACGAAAGGGAATGTTTTAACTTGTGAACGTATGTCTGAAGGGAAAAGTGTACGCAAGAATAGGAAATGAAATACGTCTGAAGGGAAAGTGGACGCAAGAATAGGAAATGACGTTGTAGCATTATGCACGAAGGAGATAAACTGCATCATTTAAACTTTTGAGTACGTGCAAATTTAAATATGTTAAAAGATATGGTTAGAATTACTTCATTCCTTCTACCAGAAGTAAACGGCAAATATTTTAGTAAACCCGCACAATTGATTTCTGAACGATATACAATGCGATAATGCAATGTATACTTACAATATACTTTTATTAAAGTTCTTTTCCGGGCCCAGTATTATAATATTTTGAGATAAAGTGAAGATTACGGTTAATCTCTTATATATGTGGATGGATTAGCACGTAGATTATTAATAATTTCATTTTTACTCTAACAATACATTGCAATACCAGGCCCTAAAGTGAACCATGGTTAAAACCATTTAAGACTACATAAAACTGGGCCAAAAGTCTTGCTTAGAGAAAACGTTGATCCTCCTATCATATCTTGACGAATGAAATATTTATCATTCGGCGTTTGGTACGGGATAGATAAGAATGTATCTTTTATATTCTTTTTTTTCTGTCTTCTTCGTGGATATGATGATATGTAAGCTACTGAGCTATCAGTCATACTGAATATTAATAAAGGTTTATCCTTATGTAATGTTACGAAAAATGTTACTCGTAGAGTCATAGTGCTTCACTAACGTGGGCTTGTTCTGCTTATAGTATTCTAGCTCAGTGAGGAAAGCAAGGGCAAACCACCTCACTCCTCAACTTGCCTTGTATGCCTCATTTCCCTCTCCTAGCTATTCGTAACTGATGGTAGCAGGGATGAGGTCTCAACTGATCTTCGGGCTGAATACTTTAAAGACAGACTCGGAATATCATGACTGTTCAAATGCTATGAGAAAGTGGTTGTACTACATAGTGTGCACTGCTCCTCTGGAATACTACAGCTTTCTTTACTTCCGAATTAGTACGTTAGAAGCAGAATGGAGTCATGAAGCGAATCGAGTTAATACTCCAGTCATATCCGCTATCTTATCTGGATATAGTTCTACATCCATTAGCTACATGCTGCCAAGTCATGCTGAATCGCGTTAAATGCAGCGTATCTTACTTCAAACGAGACGTATTATACTTTCATTTTACAAGCAGCTCATTATTTGCTTCATAGTACATAAATACCCTCAACCCTAATGCAAGTTTTTGTTAAAACGGACGTAATCCATAAGCATTTCAGGAGTAATTCTTTTAGTTTTCATTCGATGGTTGAGTTTTCATTCGGCGATTTCTCGGGAATTATTTCCTGATTTTACGGCGATGATATCCGTTTATACTCAGAGATAAAAAATTGCAATTCACTCACACCAAGTGCTTGTTACGTCTCCCACAGATTCACTTCGTATGGAGATTTAATGGCGAAGTTTCGCTACCAATTCAAAAGTAGAATTAGAGCTGAAGTGAGTGCTGTTCCATGAGCATGCGTCCGTAAAATCTGGCTTTTCAAGTATCTGCTGAACCTTTATTGCCGTGCTCGTTTAAGTTGCGGAGAATACATGCTACGGAAAATAGCGAGCCTCTGAATTGGGTTAAGCCTATAACTTCGACGGTGAAGGAAGTGGGCCATCAGTTGTGGCGTGAATTTTGTTGAATATGCCATGATTTATGCTATTATTTCCCTTATATTTCCTCGTTGATTACTTCCGTAATAATTTGGTTCCCTCGCCTTTGTTACCCTTTGACTTTAGATCAAAACGTATCCGTTGTTTACCAATATACTGAGGAAATATGAGAATTTTCGTTTTTAAATCTTTAAATTTTGGATTCTAAAAGTGCTTCGACAGCTAAGGTCAATTCGACACCCACCGGGAATCGAACCCAGAACCGCTTTCACCGAAGTCAAACGCGTTGCCCGCATGGCTACCCGGAGGCCTCTTAACTATCACGTTTGATTTGTGTGTAAAGTATTCATCCCGAAGACCAATTGAGGCCTCATCCCCTCAACCATCAGCTACGAAGAGCTAGGAGAAGGAAATGAGGCTTACTAGCCAAGATGAGGAGTGAGGTAGTTTGTCCTTGCTTTCCTCACTGAGCTAGAATGCTAACATTACATCAGGATAAACCTTTATTAAAGCTATTATTCATCATAACTCATACCTCAGTAGCTTTTATGTTACCACAGCCATGAACAAGACTGAGACGAAAATAAATAAAAGTTACATTTTTTCCATCCCGTACCAAAAGACTAATATTTCGATATTACGAGTAAGGCTAGGGAGACTAAAATAAAGAAGTTACCCACTCCATTTCCGGAACCGTTGCTCTATTACAGAAGAAACCCAATCTACCTTTTCCGCACTCGGAACCCTGAAAACCCTAAATAAAGTTTTCCCTTCTTTTCGGTAGTCCCGAATACAGCCCATAAAGAGCAATGGTAAACAATATCGCATTTATCATTAATCGAACTGTCGTTTTTCTGCATCTATCGCTCAGGTTTTTTAGCCTCAACTAGAAGTTTAATTTAAGGAAAAGTTCTTGATGCTCAGTAAGGGTCGCGGTAACCATATTTTTTGGATAACACAACGGGTTACTTGCATCCTCTTGGGAAGGGTTTTCCAGTTTTTGTCCAAGAGTCATTTTTTATGGAGAAACCAAGTTTCTTCCGCTCCTTCTGTATTTAGCTTTTCCATCCCAGGAAATGAAGCTGTTAGAAATACGTGACAATATTCTTTATCGAATGTCAAGCACAACTTTAAATGGACTTTCTTTTAAGCGGAAAACGTTCTCAGACGTCAGTTTCGTTCGGCCTATTCTTTGTGCTTTGGTTTACTAGAATCTTTCACCATGCTAGGACTGTTTCTTGGAGTTTATTCACAAATAAATGTGTCACCTTTAAGGTGAAATTTAAATAAATCTTATCAATAAAGAAGGCTGTAGTATTCCTATTAAAATTCAAAGATATCTTTAATTTTTATTATTTTATTGTTCGACGTATTTAGGGTTCTTTTTGTACTATGCATTTTATACGTTCCTTTCGTTTGTGTGTTAATAATGTAATCTGGGCCCTCATTTCCCGGTTCCACAGTTTTTCCGCATCCATTGCCATTTTCTCTCGGTCCGTTCAAAAACGATAGATCGGTGTGCAATAGAACATGCCAACCTGAAACACGGAACCACACTAGTTCGATTACAGACTAATCCGAATTTCATAGTTACAGAATGGTTGTATGAGCTCGTAAAAACATAATTAGTATTAACATGGATACAATTGGGATTATCTTCCTGTTTTAATAGAAATTATTATTATCTTTTTTCATTCTAACAAATCATCGCAATTCTAAATCCTAAAGTAAACATTAGATAGTCTAGTATTAGATAAAGTACACATTTCAACACAAGGCCAAAGATAATTTCTACATTATAAGCTTATGAGGAACCTGTCTAAAAACCGCTCCTCTATGCAAGATCTAGATCCGCCTGTTTCTTAAAGATCGACAAATTTAACCAACTAATATTTTCACCGAATCCAAGCCAACCAAATCTAAAAAAAAATGTCACTTTAAAATTAAACGAAACAAGATTTTGACCAACAGTAATAAAAACAAAAACTTCAATAAATTTGCGATCCTACTATCGGATTTCTTACTTCACACAAAATGTACTTGATGCACCTACAACAACTCACGGAGGAATGAAAGCATCTCGGCGAGAAAAATAATCTTTCCTATCATTAACCAATCTCGAAGATTAAAGACTTTCAGAGACGAAAACGGCAGCAAAAACAAAGAGAAGCTACAACGAAGGTGGTAAACCTAACAGACTCTAAACTTACGAGCAGCCTTTGACTCCAAGAATTCATCCATCAACGTCGAGTATATAAAACGTAATAACACCGCCTCTGTAACTTACGGGCCCAAATAAAGTCACAAAACTACGATACGAGTATTGGGACACGGCAGCGTAACCACCCCATGGCATACCGTCTCAAATTCCGGAGATAACGCCACATCTGCTCCAGCTACTGCTCTGTGATAGGAATTCCGTGACTCGCGAAACTTCAGTATTATTCCACCGCTATTTCATCCTAAATTGAAGATCCATAGAATGGACTGAACCAAAATTAATGAACGAGGTTTTCAGTAACCGTGATGTTAAAAAGCCGCCGCGTGATGGGTTAAACGATAACTCTTAATGGTCCTTCTATACGGAGATGCTTTAAATCAATTATTCCCAAAAGGGGAAATATCGCCTACCAAGGGGCGCCTGGCTGATTTAGGGTGGTCCTTCACACAAGGGTACACTATCATTATTATTGTACAATTCCGTCGCAGGCTGACACTAGGTCATGTGGCGACGTTACATTATTCACAATCTACAGCTAAAACATAAGTTCTACATANGAGGATCGAAAATCATCTGAACAATTTTTTACGGAAATAGCACCGACGTGATCAAATTTAAAAACAGATCACAAGAACTGTGTCACTTAGGATGAAAAAATAAAGGTAAAAAATTAAAAATCGATCAGTTTTTTAATGTGTTCAACCGTTATTTTGTAGAACTCAACACACATTTCTTAAAGGGAAGTGGCTGTGGAGGCTGTGAGAATTACGTGTTATTTTTTCTTTAAAAAAATAATGGTATACAGACATCACGAAGTACGCAAATTTTTATAAGCCGATGATATCTTTGTCACTATAGTTTTTATATTCATTTTATTCACTTATTTTTTTTGTAGATAAATGCTTTTTTTAATGATGGATTTTCGTTTTTTAGAGGTGGCATGGAAAGAATTGGGAAACACTGACCTGAATGGATTTAAAATAGATCGAACTTGCAACTAAGATAAATCGTAGAAAAGTGGAGGAAAGTAAATTTGTAGAATGAGATGGAAAAAGCCCTTGAGGATAAACGGAGTGAGAGACTGGGACTCGAACCCAAAACCATTCGCTAGCCCAAAAACGGAATAACAGAGCCGTGCGAGGAAGTTCTATTGGTCAAAGCATGGCTATACAACTCTCAACACGCATGCGGCCCTAGAATAAATTTCCAGCGGATTGTTCATTCCTGAAGCTTTCATAGTACTGCATATGCTAACAGTTGAAAACAGTACTGCAAAAGCGTTAATACGGGTGGAATCTACCGGGAAAGTGAACTACTATAATCACTTAAATTTTCAACGTATTTCAACAATAAATAATTATAATTAATACAATTTTACAGCTTAAGTGGCCAGTTAAGTGGTTACAATTTTAGTGGCCAGCGGAGCCTATGGGAGCTTACGTGTCCTGCTAAGGGTAACATCTTGGAAACCCACAGGGATTCGAATGCCGATCTCGTCAAACATTTTCATCAGTTTATCCTATGCAAAATAAACCAGTATAAACTGGAGGTTCAGAAACATTAGGGGAAAAATCAATTTTACAGGTGTTTTACACCCCCTGCCATGCGCCATTGGCGGTTTGCAGGGCTTAAATGTAAATGTAAATTTTATTAAGCATTGATTAATATATGAGGGCGTACGATATAACAAAAATAGCTCATGGTCATAAACATCGCACTACATCACAGGTCATACGCCTTGAGACAAAATGTTTACATGGATGTGAACAAAGGGGAATTTGAAAATCTGGCGAAAGTTTTCAACGAAAGATGCTTGAGTTCTTGAAACATACCAGTCATAGTGAAACGGAAAATAAATAATAAGTGAAAATGTATCAGAGCAGGGACATTATTACGATTTCTCTCTTCGGTCTCATATTGAAACAGTGAAATTGGTAGCTTTCTCTGAAATTTGTAAAAATCATACGACCCTTTAAGTAGGTGAAAACCGAGAAAACAGAACGATATTTCAGGAATTACGCTACGAAAGAGGAGACCGACTTGTTAAAGCTGACACCTCAAGATGATGGATGGAGATGAGTTTATTGAAAGAGAATCAAGACTTAAGCCACGTTTCATATTCGAACTGTTAATGGTTAAAAATAGCTCAACAAATTCTCTTTTTTGTAGCAAGACAATGGTGAAGAACTTTTTTCCTTCAAAAGTCTTAGACATTTCATTTGTTGCATTTTTGTTTTAAAGTTACAGATAATAAAAACCAAAACACACAAAAAGAAATTGAGAGAATCGTTTTAAATTTGGAATAAACAGGCAACTACCTAAATAGAAACGGTAGAAGTGGAAGAAGATAATAAACACCGAAGGATTATAATATTTGACGCTCGGAAAATAAAAAAGAGGTTCAAAACGATAAACCGGTAGCTTCCGGAGCGAAACCGGAACTTAAACGAAACTCGTTAATTCCATAAAACCGGTACGAAAAGAAATAGGCTCGTTTCCCAAGACATTACCGATCGGAATCTGAACAGGAACTTAAAACAACCGATCCATGCGTCGGTAACCCAAAACATCAACCGGTATCCCGCTCGAACGTTTCGAGAACCAACAAAAATGAAACTCCGACATTCAAACATGAATGCACAAACACCATCGAGTCTCGCTTGGCCTACTCAACGTAATTGGATGACGACAAAGAATCGACGATCCTCGCTAAAAATTTCACGACCTTCCCTGTTATCTTTCGCCCTCAGAAATCTTCAATGGAATCAATGGGAAAACTAATACCTTAATGAAACTGCACGTATCTCCTCCGAACCATTACGATATCGTGGATAAATATAAACTTATCTCGAATCGAGGCATTCATCATCCGTAAGACGACGAAGAGCGTGTGCTTTAAAGAGCGCAGGGGGCAACGGAGGCCGACAGGATGTAGTACATCCACTTTATGAGTTGCGACACATTCTTCGCTGGAATGCAGAAAGCGAGGGGCACTGCTAAACAGGAGATACCTAATACGAGGCAGTCAGTGATTGGCGCCTGAGACATGATGGAGTCAATTAACACGGGGTGGGAAAACATAGTCAAAGCCCACAATAGACTCTTTGAAGACAAAAGAAGAGAGCCATTCCGAGGAGGAAGACCATTCCTTTGAATGTAGAAGTGAAAACCAGCTAGAAACATCAACTTAAATGCCCTTGGAATGCGCTGTGTACTTTCTCCATTGCTTTAAGACCATGATCACGGAAATGATATGCATTTACAACAGCTACTTACTCAAATTGCCCGCTGGATTAAAAAAAACGCTTACCCTTATGACAGCAGACTTATCAAATAACACAAAGGATTGTCCGCCAGTAAAAAAAATGTATTCGACTATCAAGTGTTCAGCCCGGAGGACGTTTTGACCCTCAACTTCACTAACATAAGCGACCATAATTCCTGAAGGAGGGATGAGGCTTAAGAGACAAGATGAGGAGTGAGGTAGTCCCTTGTTACAAAAGATGAAAACAGCGTAAAATACACCTATCAACAAAGTGCATTACTTAACACAAGTTTAAGATGCTTAAGAGAATTAAAGCAATGGAGCAAATGGAACCAAACTATAAAGATAATTCCTGACAAAACAGTCAGGAGCACATTTACAATATGATTTGAATTACATAAATTTGTGAAGGTGGACGAAGAGAATAATATTCCGAGTGGAAGGTATTGAATCTAACTCAAAAGAATATAAAGCTTTTAATTTCTTTTAACTTCTCAAACTGCCAATAGCACTTCTGCTTCCGATGAAGTTATTATAATTTTTAAAGCGATTGCGTAAAATAGAGAATGAAAAGTTTCCGAAATCCATTTAACATTCCATTGACTGAAATAATCAAAATTCGTTTCACTCCTCAAATATTAGCAGCTGTGAATAAATCAATCTCATTACCGTTGTTTAAATAATCCTCATGATAAATATTGCCGAAAATTTTCTTTACTTTCAATGTTTTCCAAAACGTTGCTGCAACGAAATATCTCTCATGACATTAAATGCTAAATACACGAATTTTCCGGCTAGCAAAACAAACGTATTCCTGTAAACAACCCTTTCACAAAGTTTATTTGTTCTCAATTACAAGTAGTAAGAATCGAGCTTGACGTCAAATCAAATATCTTTATAGTTCGGTTAAAAGGGTGTCTAAAGGGATTCTAAAAGTGTGTTCGCAAAGGAAATACCAAACAACAATGAGATGAATACCGATTCGACTGCCATTAGAGATTTATAAGCAGCCAACGATTTCAAAATATTTAGGTTAGTTAAAAAAGAATAAAAATGTTTTCAAAGCGTGAATGCAATATTTCGTCTGTATACCGTTCATGAAAAACAATGTATCCCATCTTGATTCAGATATTTCAGAAAAATTCGAATGAGTATGCAACACATGCAATAGTATTATTTAGCATTTTTAACATACGCTTGATGAGGGAATGAGGCTTACTAAACAAGATGAGGTATGAGGTAGTTCACGGTTGGTTTTGTCACTCATCAGCCAGAATCCTTTGAGCGGAAGTCGAACCAGTGAGTGCTGCAGATCGACTCTAGGCACTATTTAGGCTGAATTTACACGAAACCTCAAATAATTACACTAAATACTGATGACTCCTTAGGTGCTACAACGAGAACGCGGTAAAAAAACATGCCCATGCTGTCTAAATTACGTTGTAAAATCGTTAAAAGAACTCTTTAATGTATTTCGTTGCCTTACAAGGTAATACGCAATCATTTACGTAAAATAAACGAAATAGTAAGAAAACGAACTTCGATAGGAAATGTGTGAAGGGTTCAATCCCGACTGGAGATAACAATTCTAAAGGATGCACAATAATGAATACCTTAAAAAAAAAAAACAATCTTTTTGGGCCACGCCAAAATATCTCGGAAAGATAACTTAAAATTATATACGATAAGATAGGGAACTTTCTGTACTCAAACTATTTTCTCGCTGCATTTCTGGGCATTAGTAGGAAGTCGGTACGAGATCAAAAGAGTGAATAATGAAATCGGAGAGTGGTCCGTACTAATTAAAGGATTCGACATTAGGAGAATATTTTCATAGAGATTGGGGGTCACAAATGGGCAAGATAACATATTTCCGATATCTTTCCAGAAAACTTCGCAGCAGATTACGCTCTATATTTACAAAAAATATAAAGATAAGACGCAACTACTTTAGGCGGAGCGGATGATGACCTGTATCGCTTTACAACGGTTTTCCGCATTCAAAATTTCTCTTTTATGGAGTGAAGTTTATATTCCTGTAGTCATAAATGCACATATAACATGCAAGGGCTACGTAAGGATTATTAAAGGACGAATTTTTCGATTTTCAATATTTTATTCACACACAAACTTCGGTAATTTGCTTAAATGCTTTCCTTCTTTTGACCATGACAAGGATTGAGATTCATGATAACCTTCCAAAGTAAACTTCTGAATGTAATGAAAAGATTTTTGTCATAACAGTATAATTTATAATGCAAAAATACGTATTGAATATCTATTTAGTTGATTTAACTTCCAAGTTATCCTTCAATCTTCTTATAAAGAAGCAAGTTTGTGGTGTGTGTCTATGATAATGTTCGCCTACAACTCGAAAACCAGAATTTGCACAACTTTCGAGCTTTAAGGGTTGTTAAATGTCTCTCCTTCGAAGATTATAGGCCATTTTTATTAACCTAGAGATCTCCGGTTCGACTCCTGAAGTGTAAAAGAGTTTCCATAAGAAATAAGAGTAAAGTTTATTTTTATCATAGCGTCGATGGTTTTGGCCTTCATACACTACCTGGGATTCCATGCATGGCATCATCATCAGTTGATTGACCTGGTGTCAATAGAATCCCGGGTCGTCTGTTATTGTAATGAGGTAATGTATAAATTAAACTGTTAGTTCGTCTTATTTACTTTATTTTTTATCGTTTGCCGGCCTTACTTATTTTGCAAATTAAATTAGGAAGGAATTCAACGAATTTGAGAATACACCAAAAGAGGGAAGATCGAATAAAAATTCTTATTTCGGTTGCGTTTTCCATTCAAAATTTCGAGAATTTCGACAAAATATATGAACATTTCGTGAATTTTTGAGGTTGTAAACAAGCCGTCTCAAGTTGACGACCGAGCCAATTGTTGAATCCGAGCTCATTCCTTTTCCCATAAGACTGCGGGGGTAATTTAGGCCCATTTAAAAGTAATGATAAATTGTATTAAGAGGGGGCCATTTGAGCAGTTAGCGTTAATAACGAAAAAACACTCGGTCAAATTTACGACCAATTAAGATTGTTTCTTCTTTGTGTATTACAAGTAACATGGGGGAAAATTATTTACCGTTTTTCACGATCAAGGGGGCTAGAATAAGACATCACTACAGGGACAGGAAATGGAAAACTTATGGAGGATTTGTACAGATTTTTGGCAAAAATTAAGTGTAAAAAATTCCGTTATGTGTACAACGCTATGGTTACCAAGTGGATTTAAAGCTATATTCTTAAGGTCATCGTTTAGCCACTTTCTGCATATTTGCTACCTAATCTCACTTTAAATTCTTCATTTGTATATTCCACTTATGCACTCAAAAGTGAACCTTTGTCCTTCGACGTGATCTCACAATCGATGAATCAACAAAATTTGCATTTTTCGGTAAGTATTTATTTCTCTGCTCATAAATTTCATAAACTATCTAGTGTTATTTTGATAGTACATTGAGTCGCATTTATTATATTATTCATCAATTTTTATTTCCCTGTTGAGAAACAAAGGGGTAGTTAAGCTAGTACAATATAAACTTCGATGATCATAGTTAATAATAAATATTTCTTGTATATACACTAAATAAAGAGAAAAACCGGTCTTAATATATCCTATTGATGAAAATTCAGCAACAAGCTGGATTCGAAAAGCAAAAATTCGTTCAGATAGAAACGACACACACAAAGAAGTTAAGAGATTGTTGCAGAAAAAAAAAGAAGAAAAATAAGGGAATAAAAGTGTAAATTAGTAATGGTCTAGATGGCTATAGCGTAGGAATCAAGAATAATTAATGAACTCTTAATAAATACCAAAATATCAATGTATAAGTCAATTCTTGAATAGGATAACTACGAGTATTTACACAAATACTCCGATCCTTACGTTTCTTGATTTTTCACCCCTCACAGCGGTGGTATAGAATCGACATTTAATTCGATTATTTAAATAATTCGACCGGTGAAGTCTATAAAACAGAATAAGGAAATTGAACTGAAACATCAAAATCTTTTATTTAACTGACCATAAAGATTAAAAACTCTACTTCGTTAAGATCTTTTAAAGACAAACTATTTAATCATCTTTTTATAACTTATGATTAATATTGTTTTTTTATAAGGTTTTGTAAACTTTTGAACGTATTGTGTAGTGTTTTTTCTTTTNACCAATATAGAGCTTAGAAGAACCACACGTCAAAATCATCTTTTTATAACTTATGATTAATATTGTTTTTTTATAAGGTTTTGTAAACTTTTGAACGTATTGTGTAGTGTTTTTTCTTTTTTGTCATTGTATTGATTTTATTTTGACATTGTTCTATTGTATCAATTTCTGAGAGCAAAAATGTACTTATCTTCCAGCTCTTGTGAGCATCCCCCTCAGAGCTAATAAAAAATTAATATTAACAATAATAATGATATTCAGGGTATAGGCCTCTTGCCTTTACATTTTCGTCGGAGTTTCGTTCATAAAGATCGACTTCCACACGATTACATACGGTATATTTCATCCCCAAGTCCGTCGGGAATGTATACCTATCACCCTAAGTACCCCTACCTACAGAAAAGAAAAAAGAAACTTCCTCCGACGCATCGGACCCTATTTTCTCCATGTAAAGAGTGACGCAGACAAAAGACTGTGACAGGACACGCCCCCTAGAACGCGCACTGGTCCTCCCATTGATTCTAAAGCGGCCCATGACGAAACCAAACCCCACCGTAGAAGAATGTGACGGCATTGCACGAACCGATACGGGAAAAACGGAAAACCACGATGGAAGCACGCGAAAGAACCACACCCTTGGAAAAGTGCGGGAATGTTCGGCAGGGCGGACGGGAGGCGTCCTAAAAATTTCCGAAAAAGAATCCCGTCTTGGATGAGTCGTCGGACGAGAGCCTTTATTAATTACTCGGAAAGCGAGACAGAAACAAAACAAAAAAGAACGGCGGGATAAGAGAGCGGTGCCGAGAGAGGCTAAAATCCATAAGCGGTGCTTCGAAGAGCGGGGATGCCGGTTGATGCGATTGCAGAACAATTCCACTCCCAGCAGCGTGGCGTGAACGTAAGACTCGAGAGCATCCCTCCTGCAGACCCCCACCAACGCACTGGACACTTCCGTGTTCATTCACATTAAACCTTGGCCCTTACGTCTATTTGAAAACCGTTCCAAGTCATGAAAAACGATAAAATGTTAAAATTAAATTAAATTAAATTTTAATCATAAAATAAATAAATTCTAAGCGCAGAGTATTCATTCAGGAGGTTCCGGTAAGGGAATGAGGCTCAAAAGGCAAGATGAGGAGTGAGGTAAATTTCTCTTTCTTTCTTCACAGAGTCGGAACTCAGCTAGTGGAACAAGTCCACCTACAATATTCTTTGAATTATACACATCGCATCCGATAAAGAGATATAAAAATTAATGCCATTATTCTCTCATACCTCAGTAGCTATCCTCATACTTTCACAACCATAAACAATACTAATGTGAAACAAAATACTACATCCGCAAAGCAAAATATTTATTCGTCATGGAAACAAACACATAAGGACAATTACAGTCTAAATTTGCCTATTTATCTAAATAACGATTTTAATTGGCGACGAAAGCAATAGAGTAAATCACTAATCCACGAGTATCCAAAGAGGAAATAATTTAATTACCCAGAATATTAAAAAGGGAGCCCAATACTTAAAATCGCCTCCCATTAACGAGAGATAAATACGCTTTCAGTTGAAATAATAATTGGATTGGCGGGCTGGAAAACAGCTCGCTGCTAGAGCAACATTCAATGGGTGGGCAAAATTAATCGAAGAAAACAGGAATAATATTTATAAATGAAAATCCATTATTATTTTCCTTTTCGGGGTAATAAAATCACAATAAACCAAACTTTCCTATGTTATAAACACTTCGCTTTACATGCTTACAGATATCTTTCCAAAATGTCCCAATTTATTCTGTAAGATTCAATAACGGGTCGAGATGACCCATTATATCCAATCATAACTAACAACGCGAAGAAAATAAAAACGAAAGAATACCGCATACAAGAAACAAGTTGGCCGTACAAACAAAAAAATCTTTAAAAAGATAGAAACATGTAGAAAAAAGAAAAGTTAATCGATAGAGGGCATTATATTTAAGGGATTCTTTAAAATAGGTGCTTAAAATTCTCATCCAATGAATTCATATCACGAAAAACGCAACATTATTAGGAAATAAGTGACAGAGAAGTAGCATAAAACTCATAGAAAACCTCTGCCTTTGATTGCCATCATTTACATGATCAGCTGATCATTAGTAATGAAGATGACTGTGGTTTTGGTACGGATTTATTAAACCGAATGCCCATCCAATTGCGACTCCTTATCGAATAAATTGGGCTTACGCTTACGAACCCGGAACCAACATTAAATTAAAATAAGACGGCTATAGGAGTACAATTTGACTTTTCACTTAAAGATTTTATCATATCGGGGAAATCAATCAATCAAAATTAGGAAAATAGATGCTAGATCTAGTCGCTACAAGGATTATTTTCACCGCGAACGTTACGCGAAAGTAATCGATTTGGGAAGTAGTCATGGTGCATGCACCCTCCGCCACACTCCGAAAGACGGTTTGCAGGGCGCATATGTAGATGTGAACCGTTATGTAGCGAGTCATCTGATAATAATACTTTCCCTTCAAAAATAAATAAAACTACAAGATATGAAAGTCATTCTTATTACTGGTAAAAAAGTGCTGCATAAAAAAACTAGAAATGACTGACTGCTTTCATTTTAATGACAGATAATAAATGGTGATCACAGTGTTAAATTTACACTCCACTATACAACATCTATTTATAATACTCTAAATACCCAAAACCCTTTCACATCTTAAAACGAAATTCTCCACTTCCCTTTACCGCAGTTCAGGGACTCCAAAAAAAACTCCGCCCCGTTAATATTTAACCGGCTTTATGGTCGAGTTCATTAGTAGGTATTCCAGGGCCCAGAAATTTAAGGACGAAGAAAACAAAAAATGTTGCGAATTTTGAAAAAATGAAACGGCACATTAGGAACGGAATGAGACTTCAGTTTTTTCTTTTAGTTTTCCAAACATATTTAAATAAATAAACAAATACTAAGAGGTGATAAATAGAAAACAGTTGACACGCCAAATATCAGACATTGACCAAGCAGTCCCTTGTAAAACTTCTCGATAAATACCTCCATGACATTCCCTGCCTGAGGTAGTTAACCCAGAACACAAGTTTTAAACAAGCTTCTTTAGCATTTACTTAGTAGAAAAGATACCAAATTAATATTATTTGATTTATAACAGCCAACAATATTCCACAAATTACGTATTTTTTCAATGAACATAGCTTTTAAAAGCTAAAAAATACTACTTTCGCGAAATGTGTACAAATTTTGGTAGCGTATCCAGGTGATCAATAATAATAAACCATTCGGTAACGTACAAATGCAAACGATGAATGATGCCAGTCTGCCGAAATGGTAGTATGATCCTCATGCCTTCCAAAATTAACGTCCTAGCTCTTTCGAGAGGAAGTGAGGCTTACTAGGCAAAATGAGGAGTGTGGTAATTTCCCTCGCTTTTCTCACTGAACCAGAGTGCTGTGAGTAAAACAAGTGAACTTGAGTCCAGCACAATTACACCACGAAAAACTTTCAGTAGCATTCAATAAGGAGTTACAAGTAAGAATACCATTATTCAGCACAACTCATACCTCAGTAGCTTTTATATCTTCAAAGACGCGAGCAATACTGAGAGTAGAGTAAATTAAAAATATCTTCCTTTGTCCCATAGGGAAAGAAGAATGAAAAATATACCATTCTTCAAGATATAGCATCAGTAACTATGTGTAATCCAATCCAATGAATCAACGACCAAGTGATTCGCTTCAAAACTTTTCATAGTAATATAGGGGACCAAATTTACTTCTGTTAGGCAGGAATTTTGAGTAAAATAAACACACCCCGCTTAATTCATCCCCTCAACCACATAGAGCACAAGTAGTCGAAATCAAAATTCTTCAAATATATCGAATGTTCATTGGATTACAGTTAACAACCAATATAGAGCTTAGAAGAACCACACGTCAAACTAGAACCGAACCGGGGAAAAAATTTTTTTTGCCTCAGTGAAAACCAACCCCAAACAGAAAAATTTAAATCCTTGTATCTTAACCGGAAAAATTTATTCTGATTATCGGAGCATCAAAAATATATCCGTTGCTATATTTATTATTATTAATATAAGTACAAATGTTACAAATGGACAACTAGTCCGGTGGTAACAAAATACAAGATAAACTACTATTTCACTAAAAATCATATAAGCTACCATTTCACAAAATACTTCACATCCAGAAAATTTCATAAATAATTCCCATTCAGACTTACTACCATTTCACAAATTATAGTCAGATACAATACCACATCATGTTTCATTTATTTATTTTATATTTAATTTTTGATTTAATAAACATACGCGTCGGGGCTTACAACTCGTTAATTAACGCTTAAAGTTTTCTTACTGAACTAATCACTTTATTATTTATTTTATATTAACGGTTAAATCTTAATTTCAATCAAAAGATTTTATATTTAAAGGATCGAGGAAACGTGTATTTACTTTGCACGGTAAAGCCGTGCGGCTGAATCCCAAGGAATACCAAGGGTGAAATAAAATAGCGACATGACTGGGACTCAAACCCAGGTCTCCGACTTTCCGTGGAGGTATTCTAACCACTGAACTACCATACCTCGTCTTTGCCACACTGGGAATGCTTTTATGAGGAAAGCACGCAGCCTTCGCATAGTGACACGAACTATGGCCAGATGGACTCATAGAGACACACAACTCTCAAACACGGGCTTACCTGCCCGGAAAGTGGGAGACCTGGGTTTGAGTCCCAGTCACGTCGCTATTTTTTACACTTGTTACTCATTATATTTAACATTGTAGCGTTAAATAAACCTTTCGCGAGGATTATACCGTTCTTTTAAACCTCAATATCGCCCAAATGAAAGGCGTTATTAATTTATTAATTATTAATTTATAATTATTAATTTATAGCAAAACAACATACGGCTCGACGTTTGCTGCCGGAATGAAACCACTATCGAACCTAAAACCGGCCGTTCTTATTAATCCGGAGCGAAAACCGGGACAAAAATAACGATTCGAAGCTTTGATAAGAACGTTGAGATTTATTAAAAGTACTGGTGCAGAAATAACGTACGTCGGCACTTGAGAACGGTGAACAGAAACAAATGCATGGGCATAGATAATAAGCTTAATCTAGCCTTTACGCTCCATGTATCCCTCGCTTCTAAACACCGAAAAATAGGACATCGCTTTACATACGATACTGCAGCTAAGGGACATAATGGGACAGGTAATTCAGATGATATACATCCAAACAACAACTTACGTCCCAAAAAAACTCAATTTATACCCATTCCATCTAACTGTATACTCATCAATTTATCGTCCTAAAAAACTACGGTTAGAATGGAAGAAGCTCGCACGCAGATTGGGGGAAGAGAGCTTTAGTTCCAGTTCGATAAGCGTCCCCTAGGGATAATATGAAGATACGTTCTCTTTCTGCGAATGTAACTTTTTATTTTTAAATTACACCGAGCCCACGAGTATTCTGCGTGAAGAGACCAGCGTCAATGTGGTTCCAATTCTCGGAATCACTCGATACGTGACTCAATGCACGACCCCACCGCCAATCTGCTTGGAAAAGATAAACAAAATTGGTGAACCAACGCGACTTTCGTTATTAGAAAGTCTGCGGATTGTATTTTCAATTAGAAGCAGCCTATGATGCACGTATAAAGTTCATTATTTAACAACATGATTTTACTTAACCATTGATACGTAGAGGGGCAAACCCTCTACGTAGTCCAGTAAACCATCAGTAGTAATACATTACTAAACACGCTCTTTTTAATGATTGTATTTAGTGAACGACGTTCTTTATTTTATGTACTGATATTCTGTGCGTGTATATGCAAGGATTCTGGTGAATTGTTCGAGTTAATTGTTACATAAAAGTGGTTTGTAATGGTTTAAGATTATCTCGTAAATTATAGTTGTTTAAATTGTAAATTGGCGTAGTTTGCAGGCTATTGTATTTAAAGGAGCAGGTGGTTAAATACTGAGTTGCATAAGTAGAAATTTGCATCATTGTTTTTGTTAGCTGTAAACTGTAGTATAAGTTAGCGTCTAACTACGGTGTTATTGTACAATAAATAAATTATCTCCAAAGATGAGCTGATATGTTTGCTAAGTTTTCTAATTTTTCCGCATAATAATAACTTACTCAATAGGAACAGGAAAACCCCAACTACATCGAATTTAATGATGATTATTATTTACGAACTAATCCATTCTCCAAAAAGAAAAATCCGATTATCCGGGACTAGAAACCGAGACCTTGGCACGCATTCCCTCACCATGAGCTCACGAAAATAAAGAAATTAAACATTCATACGCGACAAGAACCATACGAACACGCGACCTACTGTCACACTTAAAATTATGGACTTCGTAAAAGACAGAAAATTACAAATCAGAATTTCTAGCACTATTCAGCTTGTCATATAAATTTGCTTTTATTAATAGTTAAACGAAAAATAAAAATCCCTGATACTGGTACATCGATAATGCGGATACTTGACTTGAAACTGTTGGGTCATCGCACTTGTAAATTAGTGAAACCTTCAAAAATGAATCTAGCAGCCGCGAATTAACATCAGTTCTCATGTACACGACTTAGTTCCTCGAGCCTCTTTAACATTCACAAGTCGCATGTTCGTTTGTCGCGATTTTTCCGCTAAAGGTTTTCATTTTCAACCGCAAAACGAGCCCGTTCCCATTGCCAAACATGCATGCGCCTTTTTGTTTACCATTTACACGCTTTCGATCGTCACAATGGGTGTCCAAGCTTTTGCCACCAATGAACCGAATTCGCTTCAGTTTAGACTTGGCGGTCCGCACATAATTAACTTCTCTGTGTTTTTAAATGTTAATAATTCACCTTTAGTACGAAGATTAACTGTTTTTGCTGTTATATAGGTATATTCAGAGCCGCCCCTTAAAATTTAAAACCAAAACCATACATTTCCTGATTTGCAGGTAAAATTTATTTTAAAAGACTTTGTAAAACCATTGTTTTATGATATCATTCACCAGCTGGCATTGGTCACAAAACATCCGTAACGATCAATTGTGCTTATTCCGTATTCTGACGTAATGAATGGTTATTATGAGTTAATAGTTCGCATTACTTTTGAGTATCATTATCTAAGCAGCAAGTCTCCGGAAGTGTCTATATAACACGCAAAGTTATATGCAAATTAGGAAAGACTCCGATCTAATCTTTAGTAAATATATATTCCAAAACCTGAAGAGGATTTGTACTTGGTATGTACCAGAAAATATTTCATCGATTCCAATTCTTCTATTAAATCCACTGCATAAATATTCCTTTCACGTCTTGCGTTTTCCGTAATTCTTTCCTCTAAATGACGTTTGCAAATCTTTAATCTCACATCATAATCTTTCCTAGATAATCGGTGTGTATCACACAGAAAGAACAATTAATGCTGTTGTAATTACAACAATGATTGGCTACACTTCTGATGCCGCCCTTTAGATGCCGCCGCCCGGGTGCGATGCACCCCTTGCACCATAAGACGGCGCCGGCGCGGCTCTGGGTATATTGTTTCATTCACGGGATAAATAACAACCTTATTTTCCATATCAAACAGAAACCTTCGTGTAAACAAAATAGATTTGAGTTAGCCTTACTTGGCGGAAAGCCACATATAAGAAATTTAAAACTTTGTAGTTTCCACAACGATATTACATGCAATCGGTTTCGACTAATCCAAGTCATCGTCAGGAAAATTCCATATTTTATACAAATTTTGGAATATGTAATTTCCCGGTGTTACGTACCTGATGACTCGGATGGGTCGAAACTGGTCCCAAGTAAAATCTGTGCGGAAACCACAAAGTTTTTCACTTCTCAACCCTAACCTTCGTGTAGATAATAAGCGAAGGTTTCCGTGAATGTAACCGTTACGTACACCATAGATGCGTCCGTATTTCGCGCTTTTCAACCATAAGCGTTATCAAACCGAACAAATAACGACTCTATCGAAAGAAGCCTCTTTTTATCTCTTCCAATTTTATCACTCGAATAAGGGAACTGATTTTTACGCCTACCGACCACTAAACCGCCAAACTGCATTAGCCTTTACTTCGAGAAATTCGCCCGCAATCGCACATCAACACTTAGGATAAGAGTGACTATCTTTAAGTAGAAATCACAACCGTTTCTTGCTTTCGTTTTGCGGATCGGTATGAAGGACTCTGCCTATTGTGATTGACGCAACGTCTGAAGTAAATCTGTTACCTCTTTTTAAGAAGAAACGTTTGTTTTTCCCTTCCCGACCTCCACTTCTTCAAAGAAAGTCCATTGTCCGCTTCAAACATTTTTCTCGGAAAACGTCGATCGCTCCCCATTGTCTGAGCCCAATCTCTTGTGATAACGCCAATTGTAGGCGAACCGTTGTAATCTACCATCTGTAAAAACTTGAAGGACAAAGTTTTGAGATAAACTTACATCCAATTTCCATTCCGTAAGCAGTAAACGAGGACTGCATTAGTTTATATTGCATTTACCGTAAGCTATATTACACCCATGCGAATCCTTAGAAACGTACTTGGGTTCAGTACCCTTCGGCGTGTAGTCGTACATGTATGAATGAATATCTGTTCTAATTAATATGGATTATGATAATAGTTCATGAATTATTATGCAGTGATGATCCTTCGGGTATGTTTGAGAGCATATCTGCAATTCAAATTTCAAAGTTTTAATTTTTACTGATACGAAACTTTATCTTGGAACAATTGGTCAACTGGCAACGTAGCTTATCACAAATAATGTTTTGATACCATATAAACAAGATCATGCAGTTCAGACAGGTAGTTTGAAGCGTACAATTTAGAAAAATTCAGCAAAGTGTTCCTGTCAGGCTTGACCCATTCATTTGCGGATTTCCTTGATATATTAACTATTAACAATAACTCTACCTGACAGGGTTCGTCGGTAAGAACGTTGTCGAAAGAAAGATCCGCATTCAAGAAACATGAAGATCAGGGGGAAAACTCTTTTGAATTGGTAGGCAGTTAAACCTGGGCTAACGCTCATACTTAATCTACCAAAAACCGATATCAGCCATCACTATTAATACACACAATCTCAAAAATCCTTCTGTGCCAAAGAAATGAACTGTATCAAAGACTTAATTAACACCAGCAATATTTGAAAAGATCGAACAGGATGTAATTAAACTAATAATCTAGTCCCATCCAGAAATTAGACACTATTTCAGGTTTTGACCTAAATAAATAAAATAATCAAGATATGAATTTTTTCGTACCCTTCCGATGGATTGCCAGTTCATAGGGCAGCCGCGATATATTTAAAACCACTCTTATCACCTAGGTCAGCAACCCTATCTTGGGTAAATATTGACTAGAATGACAAAACCTGCTGAAGTACTACGCTACTGATAAAAGTACCAACTAGACCATCTATCGGATTTAGGATAGAAGTCAGACGACCACAATACAGAGGAGGTAACCGGTAACTATCCTCAGCTACCATAAACATCTTATTTTGCGACAAATGCACGCGAAAATAAAATAACGAAGCCTCTGATTCTTTCACGCTACGATCTTCCGATGGATCAGCTGATCGAACAACTTGACCTTACGAGGACGGCATGAAAAAACGACCTCGAAGAGCACTCACCTTGCAGCACAAGAGACACAAGGCTCTCCTGGCGCACTCAACCATCTGAACGCGGCAAACACAACAGGACTCGAGGCGCGACACCACCAGCGATTCATCTCTCGTTTCCTGACTGGACACACGCGATCCAAAGAATTTATCTACCAGCTCCACTCAGATATAGGCGATAGATAGTGGGACGACGATTGGATTGAAAAAAATACCCAAGTTTTCGGAGGGAGTAACTTTCCATCCCAAAAAGGCCATCTCTCAAATCTCTAAATATAGATAGATATAAGTCGAGATTGTGATCGGGAGGATGATTTTAGTTTTAACGCCGCTTTGACATCGACAGCCGATATGAATGGGAGTCACCGCTTACGTCGCGCCCGTAAAATACGGAAGCCTAAATTGACTCGATTTCGGGGGAACTTCGACACTGACCCGAACCTCCTGTATATGACAGCCGCATAAACACGGCGAAGTGGGAACGGCGTTGGAACCTCGCGCAAACGATAAAACCTAATCGAACGCTGCGGTGAAACAAAGGTTCGGATTTATCGAAATGTCAATCTGTTACGTTTCATTTCGAAAGATGCGCGGAAGAATTGCTTCGGGTCGAACGTGTGAAAGGCGTAATTCGAAAATTGAACGCCGGGAGCTAATGTGACAATCAAATCGTATCGAACTGCAGTCGAATAAAAGATCGAATCGTACATACCTGTATATCTATTTCGATAATTTGACATTTCAGCATTTCATTTCTATATTCAGTTATTACACGAATGTTCACAGTAAAATTCTTCGGCCCTTTAACGTTTCCCTTTAAATGATGAGAATGATTTTCTCAACTCATTCTCATCATGATGTATTTCCACAAAACATCGCCAGCAACTGTGAATTTTATTTCCCTTTAAAACTAAATACCTAAAAAATAAATCAAATCTGATGTTCATCCGAAGTCGGAATTGGTACCAGAGACTCAAATATAGGTCAAGAGACAGAGTTTTCAAACTAGAGTGGCTAGTAGCGTTTCAGTGTTGACATTTCCCCAAGAATCGAACCCGGTACCACTTCCACCATGAGCAAAGTTGATACAAGAGAGCGCATGTAAATGAAATTAATATCTCACTCGCTAATAGTTTCACGAGAACTGCCTAAGGCTAACTCGATCTAATTATCGAGATGACTAACTTCCTAAATCGCTAACGGAATTTGAAACTTCAGCCGTACAAAATGAAAATACCTGCTGGATACACTTCGGCACAGAAAACAAATTTCGCTATGGAGCACTTCAGACTAGACACACGTCCAAGATTTACGTAAAAATTTCGATTCCGACTCGAACGATGACGATCTAACTATCGAACCTAAAGGAGATAGCGAGACAAGATCGACCAATCGAAACTTCGACCCACGAAATTTCTACCGACGAAATCCCCTGACGTCCTAGTACCGACAAAAACATTTCTAGACCACAAGGTTGACGAGCGAAAAACGGCAAATGGTCTTCGGAAAACTTCACAAACGACAATCACCTCCCATCTACGATGAATAGGATAGCCTTCCGAGGGAGATAAGGATCGCACAATTGGATACACGCTGAGAGCCACCTTTTCCACCGTGAAAACTAAATGCGACACAAAACTTAAGCACGAACACACAGCAGGAAGCAAATGACCATCGACGAGAGTCCGAAAACATCGGAAGCAATCCAGGAACCGGAAGCCCGAAAAAACAGACGGAAATCGCGAGGCGGAGCACACCTTGGACCACAAACAAAACACCTTCGTGGGGTTTCCTTCCAGAAAAAAAATGGGGAGTAAATAACGTAAGTTGTACCGCACTTGCCTCCATCGCAGCATTCATCCAGGCACGAATTCCGCATGTGACACCCGGACCGCTGCGAGATACAGGCGTAAGATCACCACCACTGGACTTTCCAAGTAGCAATAAAACAAGGAGTGGAAGGGGGGAGGACATGACAAGGCCAGAGATAAAGAGCAAGAGGGAGAGGGGAAGACATGGTGGGAAAATTTCGGAGGAGATGGGAGGATATGGATAGCAATAGATACAAGGTTAGCTCACACCTCTTTCAATCATACGCGGGAAGACGTAACATTTGTTTACGAACGAAATGCGTTTTCTCGCATGTATTTGCGGGAATATCGGCGGTTGCTGTGGGAACCATTGTTTTTGTTCCGCGGCGTACCGCTTCCGAACCAATGACGATGCTTTTTGGGATGCGATGATGCGCCATTAAAGACTTTAATTTTCATCCGACGATCAAAAACGCCTCGAATTTTATGCCGCGTGACCGCGAATGGCTTTCAGAAGTGCGGCGCGATAATTTTTTTCAGCTCGGGCAAGAGACGTAGCCAAGAGGGTGGTTTTGGGGGTTCAACACCCCCCCCCCCAAACGGAAGCATGCGAAAGGATTGCCTCTCGTAATTATTCCATACAAACGCCGATGGAGATTCGCAAGGTATACATGTTAAAAAAAAAATCAGTTTATATTTTCATTAGATTTTGGGCGGAAAAATCCTGCCCCTGGATTGAAGGCGATGCAGTGTTTACTTCATTGCTCTAAACCCCCCTATGAACAAATCCTGGCTACCTCCTGTCTGGGGCGTAGCCATGCTGAGAGAGATTCGGTAACCAATGAGTCAATGGGAAGAAATAATTTGTTGTGTTGTGAGGTATAGAACATCTAACTCTCAAAATTCTAAACTTATGTATCGTTGACATATTGATCGCCAGGGATCACTTGAACTACTAAAATAAAAACAATATTCCTGCTGTCTGACTGCGTCGTATTCAGCCATTTCTCCGGTTAAAATGTCATCCCTCCACCATAAACTAGTACTAATAACTTAGGAGAGGGAATGAGGCTTACAAGGCAGGATGAGGAATGAGGTAGTTTGCCCATGCTTTGCTCGCTGGTTCGCCGCTTTGAGCGGAACAAGTCCACGTACATGCAGCACAATGACCCTATGAATAACACTCGTCATAGCATTCGACAAACAGTGACCAAAACCATGGCATTATTCACTCATAAGTGATTAGTTTTCGTATCATCACAGTCATTAACAAGAATTAGCCAGTGATGAAAGATACATTTGTCTCCATCCTGTACTAAAATACGAATAGAAAATTACTCGTCTATCAAGTTGTGGGAGCAGGAACAAGCAACCCTACAGCCAACGAGAGTCTATGAATACGATATTTGTTACCTAGATTCACTCTTTCCTTTCACAAGAAATAATACATGAGAATTAATTAGCACTAATTCATTCCATTTACTTAAAACCTTCCATATATACCAGAATCTATTTAATTATTTGAAAACTGTTATTCCCAAAGTCATTGTAGAGCACTTACGTGGAGGTATCTTTCCTTAAAAATTATCAAAGAAAAGATATCTCAACACTTTTCAGGTCCGATGAAAAGTTACTTCATAATCTAGCTGCAGTATCGATATGTTAAGAGTAATCAGTAACGCATCAGAGATGATTACGATAACGCAGGATTAATAAAATTTGAGGGCAGGTCTGTTCCTTGAAATTCTGATCACTAATACATAAAGAATGACAATGTAATTAAAACTGCTTCAGCATCTAGGTTTCTTGGGGAATAAAGGACGCTGCTCTTCTTTTTACTATAGTATGTTACGTAATATTTAAGATCCATTAACTGAGAGTGCCCTAATACAAACAATTTGACGTGAATTTCATTGTATTACTTATCGGATACGTTGCTAAACGATGAAATAATAACGCTGGAAATGATGAAAACAACAAAATCAGTCACATCTTCTCTATCATAATTCTACGCAGGATGCTGAATAAAAGCACAGTGGTACCTCGACTTACGAACTTGATATAGCGTACTATAACGTTATAGTTCAAAGTTTTTAAATTCGTTCGTTTGTAAAAAGTTTGAGGTTAGGAGTAAGAGAGGCCCATTGGCCTAACCTCGCCAAAAGGATGAAATAAATAAATAAAAGTTTGTATCCCGAAAACCAATTTTGCGTAGCAACTTCTCCGTTTTTCGGTTCGTATTCCGAAATTAAGATCGTATCTAGAGGTCAAAATGGAAAAAGAAACGAAATTGTACACCGAGAAATTCGTATGTTATATTTGTAAGTCGAAGTTACGCTGTGCTGGCAATTATATAAGTAGATGAAGTAAGTTTTACCAAGCTTCGTTGATCGATCAATCAAGAAACCAGGCTCTGACGAACTTCATTACTAAAAGAACCGTTTTACGCGAAACTAAAAATAAAAGTACATTGAACAGTTAGAAATGTTAAAGCTACCAAGAATCACGGCTGAAACACTTTCAAACCAGTGAATCAAAAGCGGCGAACCGGTACGGGTTACCTTATCTTTGAATCAAAATTACATAAGAATGAAGCAAGAAGAGAGCGAAAACTAAACTGAAAATTATACTTTGATCGGTAAATATTCGACATTCCGCAATCGTTATCTTAAAAAATACAAGCGATAAAAGATAAACTGGCCTGAAAGGATGTGATATTAAAATACGGCATTTTTAGTATCGCTGAGAACGAAATACGTCGCAATTTCATTCGGAAGTTTCTTAACTTAAACTCGTATGCTGCATTGCTTGGAAAAGGTCCCACAGGGTAACAAAAGTTAACGCGGAAAAAGTTTTACAAGAGAATAAATAATAAAATCTTACTTTAACTTGCTACGTAACAATCTGGGGGCAACTCAATTAGATTGTATACGAACCAGAAGATTGAGAGAAGTGGTAATTTTGCGTATGCATATTTAAAATAATAATAATAACTTCCTAAGGCGAACCACGTTACTAGGCAAACTTTAGTCTTGAGAGACCACTCTTATAATTAACCTTTTTCAAGTCACGATCACAAACAACCATGCCCTAAACAGGATTCGAACTCCAGACCCCGGCGCTGCTAGGTTAATAATAATAATTTATTTACTGAAAACATGAAAGTACCCAATTAGATGCGATATAACGAATAAATAAATAAATACATGAAAAATATGCGATAAATGAATGAATACATAAATAACATAACACGCTAAACACTACTTGATTTCTCCGAATAACAATGCATCCACACAAAAATTACTGGCCACAACATTGATAACATTTCGTAAAGAAATTATATGTGAGATTTATTCAACCTCTCATTAGTCATTCTAGAGGGCTCCCGCTAAACCTAATGGGAAGCTGTCCTGGGTTCCATTCCGGATGAAGCACAATTTCTCGAAGTGGATTAACGAAGTAAGGGCGTTCGGCTGTAAAAATTAATGACACAAGGGATCTTGTATCACTCCGTCAGACGGACCTTAATGATACACTTAAAGGTAGATACTTTGGCAGAAAATAACGTCCAACATATTCCAGTTTGAACTAACATTTCCTAGTTTCTTAGCAAGACGAGTTTAACGATCAGCTTAAAATGCATCAATTTTGAAATTTGAATAAAAACGCTAATGCATCAGACCGTAATAGCATCGACAGCCGTGGTCAATTAGCGTATACAGCGGCAATGCCCAAAGTTTTCTTTTATGAACGTTTTATCAATTTAGTCTTACATTCAGGAACCACTCTTTGGTTTTTTACGCTTGATTTATTTAAAAACACAAATTTCCCTCGGCTAGGGAATTTTTTGCTCTCCTTTCTTCCTTAAAATGTATCCTAAACCGGAGTCGCTAGAAAATGCGAAAGTGATTCCTAACAGTAGCGTACACAAATTCTCGAGAATCTACGTTGAAGATACCGCTGGCGATGAATAATTTTAGTATCGGAAAGAATTTAAGCGTTATTTAGCTAAAAATAAATCAGCTGAAAATAAGTGTTAGTTAAAACTGGGACACATTTTTCCTTATTTTTGCTAAAAATTCCATCCTTAAATGCATCATGAAGATCCGTTTGACGTAGTGGTGAAGTTTCCCTTATGAGACCAGGTTCATTAACATAACTTATCACCATAATTATCAGCAGATCCCATAAGCGTTTGGAATAATTACTCTCAGAGTGAGGTATTCAGGGGAGATAAATCCACGAGAAAAACTTCTCCATCACATTTTAGCCGTGTGAAAATTAAAATAATCTGTTATTCATAGCGAAATAAAGATAGGAACAAAATATTCCGGTTTCCACAGAATGTTTATTGAAAATGACGACTAGTTTCAACACTTGAGAGTCATTATCAAGTCAACAAACTAGTCGTCATTTTCAATAAACGTTCTATGGAAACCGGAATATTTTGTTCCTATCTTTATTTCGCTATGAATAATATTAGAAGGTTCCATGAAGTGAAGGCTGAGGTCATCCATTATGTTTTAAAGTAATCTGCTTCTACAGTATTTAAAGAATGAAAATTCTGGAATTCAACGCTTCTATCATTTCAGCGCACCTTCCAGTTGCAGACGCCCTCCGCATCCTAGCTACCGTTTAAGGTGCACCTTAAGAGAAGGTTCGTATTAAAAAACATGGTGAAGGGATAGCAGAAACAAAAATAATGAATACCACAGCTTAACAAGGCATTCTCCGACTACCAGGGGAGCAGAGGCAGAATTTTTGGAATCCCTTGCAAGCGATATTCCGCAGGAATCCTGAGGCAACAAGCCAAGTAAACCTAACACTTTAAGTAACAAGAAGATTCTATTCCAACGAGGTTTATTTTTAAACAAAAGTAACGCTAAACTTAAAAACAACAATTTTAAACCCACAAAACCTAAAGGAGAGCACACCGATAACCTGGAAACCGTAACGAATAAATTAAATTACCGACACCCAACATTTTGATAGTTTACGTCCTTCACGGCAACTGAAGAAAATTATCTCAGATCTTCGAACGCTATGCATTTTGGCCATGAAGCAGCTGGGTCGAATTTTTGCGTTGTTATGCCCCATTTGCAAGATATTTCATAACGGTTAACCATTTAAGTCGAGCCTTTTCAGAAGGTGAAAATCCGTGAGCAAACAAGTCTCTTGCGCATAAATCCACCGAAACTAACAACAGAACTTTGTTCCCGGTTCGGGTTACGTTTACATCTTTGAAGATAGGAATTCAGGCGGAGGTGTCATGCACTGCAGGAAAGGGATTTGTGCACCACCTGTACATGAAAATTCGGTACTGGGCAGACATTGGCAAATTCCCAAATTATGCAATGAATTTTTCACATTCAGATGGTAATGGAGCAACTATTAAGCTAATTTCAGGTGTTCATTCGTTACCTTAAACTGCATACCCTCGGATGTCAGTAAATGATGGAAAACGGATTTAGTAATATTCTTGAATTTTAAATGCATTTTTTCATTATAAATGTGTACCAGTATCGTTAAAAATTACGACATAAATCCCATACATAATGTATCATGAATAACGGAGGAAAACACAACCTCCTTTCCAATCTCAAAGTAGTCAAAATAGTTAGTATGTTCTTTGGATCTAATTAACACTTATATTCATAAAATATGTACATGATTTGGTACTTATAAGACTGCGTAAAGATTGCAATAGAGCTTACTGTCACCAATTTTTTCCAGTTTTTATCATTATTAACTGTTTTTAACGGCCATGTCTTTAACTTCTTTAATTTTATTAATATTTAATAAAGAAACAGTTTCAAAAGCAAATTTATACCATTAAATCGCCCAAATAAGAATAAAAGAAAGCGTCAAGTCACTCACAGTTAAAAGAAACCTCTATGTCTGATACTCCAAAATTATTGACTTAATCAATAGCTCTACAAGTAACATCCTCTTTCGATCAAATGTAACTTTGTTGAACTTGAGAATATTACGCACTCACATTCTCCACATGTGAAAGAAAACCAAGCAATCTTTAACTGCCATCAAGGGAGACTGCAAGTATTACTGAACAAATTGCGCGGAATGATGTTGTGATAAACATAATGCAACAATATATTTAATACTTTATTAAGATTCAAAATTCTTATTCTCACAGAGATATTTTCATACACTCCCAGCAAAGAATAGAAATCTCGGAAAACCCAGAAAAACATCCAAAAGTTCTTAAGTGAGAACAGTTCTGTATAAAATCGATATCTAAGCCCCTTCCGTGAGCATTCGATATAATCGTTATTTTTGGCGGGAAAAGTTTTCAGGTCTATACTTCTACAACAGCTCCAAACCCGTTTATCATTCTAATGGTCTAACGGTTGGACATTTTAGGAACCACACTAACGAAAAAATAATAATTTAATAAAACTGTAAACGAAACGATGACCTTTAAGGATACCTTTTCCAACTATATTAAAACGTTTTCTTAAAATTAAAGTGATGCTTAGAGTTAATCTCTATGCTAATTCATCATATGCAAAAAGGATTAACTTCTTCACTTTAACTACAATAAAATTTTATAATATCAGGCCCTAAAGTGAACATTAGCTTAAGTCCATTCTAAGTATACATTATAATACCGGGCCTAAATTTCACATAAAACCTCCCGATGAATATTTTTTACATACTATAATACTCAAACGCACTAAACTTGAAAACTTTACGCATTACATTACCATATAACTAATAATACACTCTCAACCTCATGGGGATAGACTCTGAAATCTGGAAGTTACAGCATGAATCCACTAGAAAATCTCCACCAACCAAAAAAATCCAAACAACTTCCATTGAGGAGATATTTCTGTGAAAATCCTCGTTCGCTTTTCTACTAGAGAAATTGGAATTGGAAGACATAAATATTTATCAAACGATTGACTGTTTTACTGGGATATTGGAAGCGTCGTTTCACGAATGTTTTCAGAGACCTGTTGGTGATTTATATCGAAATTGAAGCCCGCATGATTTCTCGATAAAAATCTACTTTTTCGTTTTCGAAACAGCGATATAGGCGAATATTGGAATCGAGGGCAGAAAACATGGAGCAGGAATTCTTTCAGCTTTCCGGAAACTTCTCGCTTCACTTTCATTTCCATGAAAATTAAACCAGAACCAATATATCCCACATTTATTCAGAATAACTCATTTATTTGTCAGAATTATTTAAATAACGAAAACAAATCAGTGATTCGAACCGTATTTCCTCGCTCCGGTTTCCATTCTGGTAATTTTTAGAACGGGTTCAGTTTCTGCTCGAGCAGAAATAGTCGCCATATCGATTCAGTTCGACCCCATGAGTTGAACTGCTGAGCATATCACAATAACTTTCTGATTTTAGGCAAAACGCGAACAAACACAAGATATGCCAACAAAAAATCGTTTGAATCAGATTGTTTTGGAAAGGTGAATAAACTGCCAAGGAATTTTTCAATCATTAACTCAGGGGCAAACAACGAGTGGCAAGGACGTTATTGCTGGATATAAACCAAAATCCCTCAAACAAACAGGAGCCCTAAAGT
>KZ308866.1:275672-363830 GCA_000376725.2 Ladona fulva
TCATCAGGAGACAATTCAACTATTTTCAACGATTTATCATTGAAACTGGTCATGTATTTTAACAAAAAATAAAATAATTATAAGTGGAAAAAGTACACAGTCTACTGATCATTATACAGTATGTATTTGCATAAGATATCGCCTTCCTCTTTAAATTTTATTTCAAACTTCCCTAATATATGGTCGAGGTTAGGCGGAAGAGAGGCCCAGTCGGGCCTAACCTCGCCCTTAAAGGGTCTGATAATAATAATAATATTAATAATATAAGTGATAACATTTCCTAGTAACTGAAATCATAGGCAAAAAGTACGGGTAATCTGTAAAATACTACGTTCAAGATAAACGCAATGGGTGTTCCACAGCAAAACATATACGGGCGTTTCCATAGAGGGTACGAAACAACAAGATCATCTATCCAACTATGGATACCCAGAAACCCTTCCTGACCCCACATCAACATCCCCTCAGGAACAGACCAAATCTCATTAATTCTCCGATAAGTAGATACCTAGCGTTTAGGCGCATCGCGTTTACGGAAGGGTTATAATCATCATGACGGGGCTATACGAAAAGGGATAGTCGGAAGATAACCTTCGTCTCTGCGCTGTGGTAGCTTAGAAGAGGTGGGAGAAAATGCGATTTAGAGAACATGGATATGCGGACCGTGTCATAACCATCCATTTTTCCGGAAAGACGTGAAGATCAAGGCTACGGAGCTCTACTCCGAAAAGAAACTCCTGTGTCGAAGATTATCCTAGTTTTGACTCCCATAGAGAAACTCCGGATTAGATGTACGAAAAAATCAGGTGTCGTATAGTGCTTATGCCACATTAGAGATAAAACTACGCTACTGTTCGATATAATAATTAATGAAGCATCCGATGAAAGCCGTTATAGATTACGCAGTAATATTCCACCACAATTTACGTAAAATACAGTTAAAATTCCAGAGTACAAATCGAATAATACTGATGGAGATACTACTTTAAAGAGATAATAATAGAGTAATGTTTCCATCAACTCCTGAAACCTGTCTTGACTGACAGCCTCTTTAACACAAATTTTTACGAAATGAGAAGACAAAGTACTTGAATGCAAGTATTAACTTCGACTTCTTTCACGAAAAGCAATAACACATAAGTTGTGTTTAAACAATCGATAAAAATAAATTTGGTAATTTTCTCCGATAAATTTAAAACAACCTCACATGAACGAGTCATAGAAGTGCAATAATTGCGATAACCATTTCAAAAGCTAAGCATAAAGAGTGTTTCTGAACATGTACACGGAAATATAAACGAGTATAACGTAGGTGTAGATGACACTGGAAATGCCAAATGCCAAAAAAGGTTACGGTTAGCAATATTCCGTTCGTTCAAACTCCACTAAAGAATCAAAATTCCAACTACGTTGACACCGACAGCAGGTTTAACACTGCATTCATTAACAGACAGATCCTCCCATCAAACTCCTAATTAGTAACATTGGAGGCAGAAAGCGAGGGGGAGACAAGCAATTACATTTCATTCAAGACCATTTGTTACAAAAACGTGTCAAACTAAGTTATCCTCAATCTCTGGAGTAATGAAAACAATTGAGAGGTAATTTCCCGTAGAACAAAGTTGCGAATTTCTCAAACAAAAAGTTAAACGAAAATTAGCAGCAGCACCGACATCAAATTTATTCCAGCCTGCGTACATTCCAGCCATACAAACTAGGGCAGCAAACCGTCACGTTTTTCGTCACGGTTCCATCACCGGTTCAATGAAAAAAAAAAGACATTTAAGATTCGGTTATGCTCAGTCTTCCAACGTCGAACCGGTACTTTCGCTCCGTGAATTGAAATATTATGTCCTTCTAAAAGTTTGTCGACTTATATAAAACGTTTTTCAATTACATTAACTCAAGCTAAAATTTAGGATAGAATGTGCGGTAGAAACGATAATATTGTCAAAATATTAAACCAGGTAATAAATGCTATGCATTCGTTTTAGATAGCTGCAAATGGTTGCTAAACATATAAGACAACCTTTCTCCATTTGAGTAAGTAAAATGATATTGCTAAGAACTGAAAATCGGAAAGGAATAAATAACGGTTCCAGATTTCGGTACTGGTTCAAGAATTTTGATTTTCCGGTTCAGAATCGGTTTACACCATGATAATGGTTTAACGGCTGCAGTAACGTTTTATTTTACTTCGGTATTCGGTTCGGTTGAATTCCCTCACACAGAACGTTCCTGTTACATATCTTTAGAATAGATCACATCAATAAAATACATGATTAATTACCGCGCAATATGCATCCCGAAGTTCGACTATGTCACCTCGTCCTAAAAAGTATCACATTTCAATCGAAAAACAGTTCTTCGCAATTAAAAATCCAGCTTGACTTAATAAACTAGGAAATACGCTGAACCACAAGATCAGAAAACGTCCAATTACAACATTTCCCCGATATAAAATCCGCTTCGAGCGAGATAATACCACCCTTTCCGATAATCTCCTAAGATTCCAACCGATTGACTTAAGCGAATTCAGATTGCTGATTAAATTGATTCCTGTACTAAAACCGTACCGCCGCGCGCCTTGAGTTATCGACTGCTTCGCGTTCTACCCCGGAAAACGCGAAGTTTTATTGCTTAAGACGTTAGAAGAAAAATTGCCTCTCGCGGAAAAAGGTCTTAAAACCGAGACATCACGGAACAATAGAACAAACCTTAAAGTTAAACATTAAGAATTAATGCGTGAGCAGAGAGCAGCTTCGCAATGAGGACAGAGAAAATGGCATTTGCCGATCGACAAGCGGATATCTCCAGATAAAAAGAACGACGCCGATAAGGAGCTCTCCTACCGAATACATCGTTCCACCCACGGAGGAACCTAGTAATATATAACACGAGGAAACAACGTCAACATTGCCTTCGGATCGATAGATCGACCAATTTTTCGAATCTATGGCAGGTTTGACCCCTCGCCAATACGATTGGTAATAAGCGCGAAGACTACGACTGAACACGTGAGCGATGGTGAGTAATTGAAAAAGAAGAACGGAATTGATTGGGAAACGGCTGAGATAATATGCTCGTAACTTCGTCAGTCACCGGTGAGAGCTAAATTTTCGAAATACATCTGAATAGAAAAAAATGGGCATACATTTTTCTGTTTTTAATTTTATCAACACACACCAGGGTGAAAAAAAATAATCACTGATATGATTAATGAATTGACTACATTACTCTGTTCCTACAAAAAAATTAGCTGTCTTTAATTAATGCCTCAATACAAGAACAGTAGCTTCCTTCAATTTATCATCTTCAACAAATATTGATAATTATATAACTACATAAATTCAATAATATCTATGCAAGATATCTAAATCAATGCCAATAACACTATAAAAATTAAAATACAAAATATTAACTAAAAGATGACATTAAAATTATTATTGTGTATGATTAATCTTATTTAATGCTTGTAATAAATAATGATACCCTAATAATTCCTCCACAATAATTACAAACTTATTATAATAACAATTGTTACAATTACTTAAAAATGTAAAAAAATAATTAAAAAATAAGATTCGGCCCCAAAGAAAAATATCAATCCCTCAATTAATTGCTTACAAACAAAAATACTGATGGACTATTTTTCAGTTTCTCGAAACTAGTATTTCTTTAACCCTCAAAGCATCATATTAAGCACAGATTTTTAAGTACATACATAAATGAAAACAATTTCATTTCTTTAAGTAAATTACATGGTAAACTCTATTGAACCACTCCCTAACAATTATTAAATTATTTCTTTCCTTAAAAAATAAAGAAATTAATTTATTTGGTGATAAGAGGATTAAGGTTTAAAATAAATTTACATCATCACAAACACATTTCCTTTCTCAATAGAAATTTTCTTCAATCAATCCAAATGTACCACATTTATAATCAAAGGAAGTCATCATATGAATTATTAAAAAATGACATTTAGGACCTGTATGCCTACAAATGATGTTAGTACCTGCTCATCTAAGTAAAAGATTTTATAGGAAATGGATGATTTTAACCTAACAAAAATAATGAAAGCTAAATTACTGACATTTCTAAAAGTTTCCTTCTAAACCCAAACGACTATCTACATTTGTTAGAAAATATAATTCGATGGTGAAAATTAAATTCTATAAAGAAGGTAAAAAGAGAAATTTTTCCATAACAACTTTGAAAAAATTATTGAAATAAAACACTTTCCTTACCTGAATGAGGATTGATTATATAACAATAATAATCACAAAATATTAGTATGAAAAATGGTAATATATTCTTCCAAAGCTAAGGAAATATGGCGTTGTAAATACCCATGGAAAATTTAAGATTGGAAAAACGAGAAGTACAAAACACAATTTAGACAAATATTGAACAAATCAAAATATTTCGACAGGAAAATGATTATATGGAACCTGCATATCATAGAGAACAAATACATTGAGTGAGAGCTAATATAAGAATACTTTCCTAATTTTGCAATGGTGAGTATTAAAGATATAATTCCTAGCTAAGGCTTATGTTCTGCAAGGATTTAATCCTACACTCAATGATAATACAGGAAATCCAAGCTAACAATACTCATAATGTAAAACAAAATTGGTCATTTAATGAAGAAATCAAAAACACAGCTCATAAGTACAGAAACCAGTAGATAAAGAGTTATCAAGAATGACTTCAAAAACTGTATAAATGATGCACAAGGATATTTGGCAAAGTATTTGAACTAAATATTTAACATCATGACCGAAGAAATGTTTTAAACATTTAACTATCGCAAAATATTCATAGGAAATTGTAAATAACAACCAATTCATCAGAATTTTGGAATTAAAGTGAATAAAAGTTCACTTTAAATTCACTGCAAATTCGATTTACAAAATTAAAAATACCGACAACCAAAACGATTAAACTGAAATGACATTATGGAAAGAAATACACTTACATAATTGAAATAATATTTTTAACCTAAGAAGACATATTAACATAATTCAGTTAAAATAGCAAGAACTTAAACACCTTGTATTCAAACAGTTTCGGTGTGCTTTCAAAACCTACAAAAGGTTGCAATCCTAAAGCACCGCATTTTACCTACATAATTTTACATATGGGTCAACTTTACATCGTTAGATATAAAATTTTAAAATTCGTGGTATAAAAACGCCATCGGATATTAAAGGATTCACTTTTATGATTCATAAACCGCAAAAAAATGAGAAGATCTAACAAAATATAAATATACCAGAGGTTCCGAAAATATTTCTGTTTGTGCAATATCTAACGGTAGATACTCTTCCTTAGAGAAATGTAAATATATACTACCGCTGTCAGCAAGAATTACAAACGGTCCAACAAAAAATAAATAAATCACATAAATTAAGTGATTATAAAACGATGAGTAATAATTTGAAAGCTGATACACCATTTTTTGCATGAAAGTTCTGGAAGCTAAGGAAAATATTCAACACTCTGACAAGTGTTCAACATCAATACATTGATAAGTTACGTCAGGAATGGTAATATAGGTTTTTTAAAAGTAGAAAAAGATTTTACATGAGATTCAAAACATTATTTGAAACTATAAGGAATCCAATGAGTTAATGTAACCACAGAAGTATGCTAAAGGATGAGAATATACACACTCCAGAAGCACTTAAAAGCTAACATTTCAAATAAATGGTTATATCGCATTCTCTCAAGTAAAATGTGAACATATCATACAATAATATTAATTCAATACAGTAAATTAAATTTTCTAACGAAAAGAAAACATTATATTTACCTCATCGACGTTTTCCGACTCGTCCTTCCCATTTTTCCCGTTTCCCGGCTTGCCTTTCGCTGGTTCCTAAACCAAACAGCAGAATGATTATTTGCATTTTTGTCACGAGAAAACTTGAGATTAAACTAAATTTAACCGTTAATTGTATAAATTTAAGACCTCATGGTGGTTGTACTTCAAAGCCTGCCCTGACATGACACGGCATCAAACGTTACACTATCAATTAATAAGACATAACACAATGTCTCGCCTCGAATAGCCAAAATAATGAATCGCGTAGGATTTCTCAAACGTATATGAAAACGATTTTCTCTAAACTTTTCAACGTACCTTATCCTTTTTCGTTTTATTAGGCATTTTCTTACTCCGAGAACAACTTTTCTTACAGTGAAAGGACACCACTGCTTAGAATAAGCAGGATTTTTGCCATTGGCCATTAAAGGTCACGTGGAAAAGCGGCAGTTGTTTATTGATGTGGAATTCTGGGATGGAAATTTCAAGTAACCATAGAAACCGAACGTAAACAGGTATTTTCGGATTGAAAGAAAATACAGGTGATACCATTCGAAAACAAAAATAATGGGGGTTGGGGTATGTTCTATTAAGTTATTCTTAATCGAAAGTCTTCGATAGAAAATCAATAACTTCAGAGTGTGAGCAGTAACGTCTTAGTTCAAACTTATCAAATATTTTGCCACACCCAATTTCAGAAAACTACCATAAAAGAAGCGTTGAAAAGGTGGGAAGAAACTCATAACGCAAGTGCTGCTGAAGCTAAAGAAGTTCTTCTTTATTTTCAGTGGCCTCCGATTGAAAAAATGGATAATTCATTAGCTTTAATACCAAAATGCGAGTAAGTGCATAGGAGTACGGTTATTTCTTTTTCAGTATTGGAGTGGATCTTTACCAAACGCTGCAACTCCGGAATTTTATATGTAGTGTCAGCATATATTACCAGTTTTTGCATTACTCGCTATATGCTTGTCACGTTGTCATGTAAGATACCTCTCATAGTGTGAAATTTAGATCCACATTTTCAAATGTTTTGAAACATACGATAAAGAAAGCTATCGTTAATCAAGACTTTGATGGCGCTGAATATTTTTAATTAATATAATTTTATGCAATAATTGATAACGTCTAAAAACATGATTATTCTATGTTTGCTGTTGAGTGAAATATAACAGTGCAAGAGGTAAATCGATATTAGGATTATCTTTTCAGATAATAATTAATGCAACTCAACAGGATCTGAAACGTTTCCTTTGCTTCCAAAAGGTTTAAATGTTGTTTTTTAGTTTAATTCTAAGTGAGGGTATTGGTAAGTATAAACAAGGTAGAGGGAAAAAGCTGAAGGGCTTCCTTCTACCTAACCTCTTTTCTTAAGCTTTTGATCAAAGCTCAATGTGAGTTAAAATTCCGTTTATTATTAATTTCATCCTAATGTTTAAAGGAGTACAGCTGCTTGCATGTCATCTGCAAATTTTCATCATTGATCGATGTCTTGCATCACATATTATCTTGAAATAGGGTCATGTCAATACTTAGACTCTGCCTTGGGACCCTATCTCCAGGGAAAGCTCACATCCTTTCCCTTGTATATACTGTGAGAAAAAGTTAGCTAGCTATTTTTCTTGCTGTTTTATTTTCTCTAAAATTGACTTTTTACATGAAGCATTTATATCATTTTAAAACAATACACCCACTTTGGTCCAACTTAAGTTTTTAACTAATAAAAATCCTTTTGAAGAAGTATTGCTTACTGCTTGTAGTTAACTGTGGATTAGTGAAACTATCAAACCCATTTTAAGTTTTAGTGCAATTGGTTTACTGGAAATGAAACGATTGGCTCACCTTTTGTGGGCCATATTAAATATTTTTAACCCCACCTTCTATTGCAATTAAATCTTTTTCTGTGTTACAGGAAAGAAATAAGACTAAATTTCAGATGTATATTAGGGAAATGGTATTCTCGAATAAAATTATTTTCTTATAATGCAGGTGTCCTACATTTTTAATTAAGTGATAATGAATTTTTTTACTAGCAATATATCCAAGGTTACAAGATTTTTTTTATTTAGGTTTAGTTAAAGTGATTTCTCAAAGAACGAAAGAGATTCTTTTTCCATTGAAAGTAAAAGATGAGAATAAGAAATTTTAAAATAGCAGCCTAAGGATCTCCAAGTTAAGGTAACCATGATTCAAGCAATTACCTAAATTCAGTATTGATGCTTGTTACATAAAAATTGATGGAATGGAAATACCGATGGAGAATTTATGATTCAATTTTAGAAATCCAGTCAAATCAATTAACCTTTAATTTTCTATAATGTACTTCATTTCACAGATAATTTTTCCTAGTTGAATCCCCCTTGGCTCAAATAATGTGATAATTCAATTTTCTTACAAATCAGTTAAATTTGTATAATTTTCAGCATTAATTCTAATGAATTTTACAGGAGATATTGAATGATGATTGATTTTACAATTAATTTTACAACAGTGTTTCATTCATGAAATGAGAAGTTTCTGTTCTTATTATGATTAAGTAATCATTGGAGGCACTTTGGATATTCAATTAAAAGTTATGACTATTTTATAAAGTTCTTTTCAGCTACTTTTATAAGATAGATTACAAAAGTATGTATGAAAAATAGATTTAATAGGAAAATAAATGTAACTTATACTGATAAAGACCCATGATTTTTGTAAAATTTGGTGAGTATATCTTGTGAATGGGGTAAGAGTATTGAATCAGGCTGCTTAGAGCTCAAGGAAAAATCTGGTGAATCATCCAAGATCTGGGTTGTCTTGGATTATTGTGTTGTATATATTTATATGTCACCTGTGCATTGTGTCATATGACTAGCACATTAGGACATTGCGCTATATCAAATGCCAGTATCATTGATTAAACTTTGACTGTGGCCTGCATTAAATGTTAGCTAATTGACGACAATAATTAGTTGAAGTCAGTTTCTTGACAAACCGAACGAAAAGAAATTAATAGCAAGATTCTGTACCTACACATGAATGCTATGCGTTGAAGTCAGTGAAGAGCAGAATTGTAAAAGAAGAAGAGAGGAAACAAAATATTCACATCTTGCACAAATCTTCTTGTCTTTAGGGATCTCCAGGTAAAATTCAGAGGTAAGATAATGAATTAGATGTAAATGCAGACCACTAACAGGAGAGAAATAGAAGACTCCTTGAACCCAAATCAACAGAATGGATATTAATTTAACTTGAGATCCAATAAAGTTGTACAAAACTGGTTGAAAACTGGATCACATAGGAAAAAATGATTTTTCATGTATATCTGAAATTAAAGTATCCAGCACACAAGATTCTCATTTTCTAGGGGAAACACATTGACAGGTACCATTGGTAGGTAAGTGCATCATGATTAGGAAAATTCTGAAATAATTGAAGAAGACAAAAATATGAAGGAATGCATAGAAGGAAGATAGTAGAGGTGACAGATCTGTCTGAAGCAGAACCCAGGAATGTGTTGCTCTAGGATAAATAACAAATGCACAAGATAGAAAATAATAACCATGATTTAATGAAACATATCAAGTGATACTGGGTGGAATATTTCCATAATTTATTAAGAATTATGTAACAAAATTTGACTAAGTCCACAAATTAGAAAAGTACACATATGTAACCAGTTTTCAGGTAATCTCCTCTCCTAACTTATTCATCTGGCAACAGTGAGCTGGTAGGATACAATATTGAAAGGGACGGAGACAGAAAACATCTGTTGCCAGATGATGAGGTTATTACCTCGAAACTGGCCGCATATGTGCCTTTTTTTTTCTAATTTGTGGACTTTTGTCAAATTTTGTTGCATAATTCTTAATAAACCATAATTCATGTTGATTTTTGTGGAAATCGATCAGTAAGATAATCATCAGTTACATAATTCAATTTCTTGTACAGAATGCTGTAAAATTCTTTTTGAAGCTAGAAAATGGCATAGCTCAATTAGAATTTGTGGGAAGTTTGTCATATAGACATGTATTGAATAATCTAGGTCCAAAAAAGATACCTTGGAAGAATTACACAGGATCAGATCAGTATCCAGTGGAATGGGTGTAAAATTCCCAGTGCTAATGAAAAGAGTGATATTAGAATATATGATTCTAACAGCAGAGAGGGTAAGTTGACATGGTGAAGAAAGAATGTGAAGTGCTTCATAAAATTTTAATAATCAATTATAATAATTTTAAAAAATTACCAGCTGCCACGGAGGAGTGGTTAGCATGCTAGTGTTCCAATCCCAGGGTTCGAGTCCCAGCTAATTGGATGTTTCTGGTTGGGGAATGGTTGCGTGTGTTATTTAGTAATGCTAATTATTAAAATACATGTCATCTGGATTGTCTTCCTGTTTTCATCAAAGAAGTTATAATTAAAATAGGAAGAGAGTGGTCTAGTATTTGAACTTGTTATGATTCTTACCCTCTCTTGTGTAACAGAAAAACCTTCTGGCAGTTGTGGATTTTCCCTCAAATAAAAAATATATGATTGAATGAAACAGCAAGAGAGAAGTCTTCTTGGGAAAGGAGGAAGTTGTGCAATCATGGGTTATAGACCTCTAAATCAAAATAAATTATCTGTGGAAAAGTAATGCCTCAGTATTGAATTTAGCTACTTAAAGCTTTTAAATTAGAAAATTTTCATTTTCCATCTATGTACGCTTATAAAAACATTATTGGAAATTGTGGGCAACATCCTAATTAAATTGAATGTGTAAATAATAAAATTATTTAAGCTTATATCAAAATTTAAAAAGTTCTGTCTTTTCCCTTAATGAAGAATTTCTTTGGTTTTTGCAGAAAACTGTCTCTTTCTACAAACATGATTGAAAAGATTGCTTGTTTAGCTCCTCTTAAAAATTTAAAGATACTTTCTTTGGGAAGGAATTATATCAAAGCATTCACAGGATTGGTGAGTGTGATGGCTATTACAAAATATCTTAATTTAGGTTAAACAATATGAGAAAGATTGATGTAGAATGAAAACTGCCTGCATAAACAGGAAATTAAATAAATGCTTTCAGTTATTCTTTTCTTTTGGAAAATTACTTATTCAACAATATTCTCACGACTTCATGAAATAGGAGCCTTTAGCTGATACCCTGGAAGAGTTGTGGATCTCATACAATCTTATTGACAAAGTAAAAGGAATATCTGTTCTGAAAAAGTTGAAAGTGTTGTACATGTCAAACAATCTGGTGAAAGAATGGGGTGAATTCAACAAATTGCAAGAACTTCTCAGCTTGGAGGATTTGCTCTTTGTGGGTAGGTTTCTTGATGCTTTTCTAACCTAATTTACAACCAATGATCAGTTATCTCAAAGGAATACCATTATTATGAGAGGTTTTCAAATTGACATAATTAACATTTCAATAGTAATTCTTTAAAGATAGATTTAAAGGGTTTGAATTGGTACATAAATGTAAACTCATGCTCAAAGATTTTTTATACAAAAAACACATTACATTCATCCTTGTATATTTCCTTTGAGGGGAATACCACTAAGCATTACTTTGTGAGTTGGTTGCCTCTACGAGAAAGTCTGGCATTAGCTGGTGCCACTATATAGAGCACCACTTGCCTGGCTCACAAAGCTTCCCATTAACATAAGTGGAATCAATGAAGAATTTTAGTTTAACGATTAGAATACCTGCCTGGAAAGTGGGAGACCTGGGTATGTGTCCCAGTCATGTAACTGTTTTTCACTTCTGTTTATCCTTCGATTACAAGATGCGTGCCTCCTTGTGCAAAGTTCTCTTCCTTCTTTTATTTGTACTATTTGAAAACTAAAATACCAGTCAATTTCATTTCTTTGTATCAAATTTTAAGATATTAGGCAAAAAAATGATTGGATGGTTTAATCCCCTGTAGCTGAGGAGTTGTGAGATTGTGGAATGGTTGAATTAATAGTAAGAGAGAAGAGATTTCAAGGAGAATGCAGGATGCCATTTCTCCTTTTTGAGCTTTGGAAATCATTTTTACTTAGCAATGAATGTAATCTAGTTGAAATTAGTAACTAACATTAAGTATTTTTCCAACTATTTAATAATTTTGCAAAAGGAAAACAAAAACAATCTGGTGAAGGTGAAATAGTCCCTGAACTTATTAAGAAAGGTGGAAATATACTCATGAGATGCATACATGAATTAGTTAGTGACATCTGGAGACAGGAAAGAATGCCTGAAAAATGGAAAATTGGCATCATATGTCCTATATATAAGAAAGGAGACAAAACCTTGTGCAACAACTACAGAGGAATTACACTGTTGAATGTTGTATATAAAGTACTCTCAGGAGTTATTCAAAGAAGAATTAGCAAAAGAGCAGAAGGCATCATCACTGAATATCAGGGTGGATTTCGACCAGACAGGGGTACAGCAGACCAAATATTTACAGTGCAACAAATAATGGAGAAGTACTTTGAGCACAACTAAGATTTACACTTGTTGTTTGTGGACTTTAAACAAGCCTTTGTGTGAAGAAAAGTGCACTGTATTATGCTTGAAACGAATTAGGCATGCCTAGGAAGTTAATTAGATTGATCTGAATGACCTTGCAGGAAACAGTGGTCAAAGTTAAAGTTGATAATAAAATAAGCGGTGCTTTCCCATTCAATATGGGAGTAAAGCAAGGGGATGGCCTTTCTGCAACGTTGTTCATCCTAGCCTTGCATTGGGCAGCAAAGGGAATTGACCCTTGTGGAACAATATTTTACAGAAGCAGCCAAATACTTGCATATGCAGACGACATTGTCATAGTAGCCAGATCAGCAAGGAAGCTGAAGGAAATGTTTGGTTTATTAAAGGAAAATGCAGGACGAATAGGTCTAGAAGTTAACTGTGGCAAAACAAAATACATATGTATGTCTACCTCCGAAGCTTGCAGACAACCTCAGGTGTTAGATATCGATGGTGATAGATTTTAGGGTGTCTCATCTTCTAAATACCTTGGAGCATTGGTGACTTCAGATAATTCAATAAGCGCTAGTATAAAAAACAGAATTGCAGGCAGGCAACAGAGAGTAGTTTGCATATCTTAAACTGTTAAGAAGTAGACCGGTTAGCAGAAATATAAAATATATAAAACCTTACTCAGACCGGTTGTCACTTAATTATGTGAATTTTGGACATTATCAACCGCCAATGTACATGCACTTAGGTGTTTTGAAAGAAGAATCCTATGTAAAATTTTTGGCCCTGTGCAAGAAAATTAATTTTTTTCAAACACGCTGGAATGAAGAGCTTTACAACCTCATAGATGGCCAAGACATTGTGAGGTTCGTAAAATCACAGAGACTTGGACACATGGGTGGGACACTTGATAAGAATGCCAGTAGAGAGAGTGGCTAAGCAAGTATGGGAGGGAAGATTATTTAAGCTAAGAAGAAGAGGACACCCACATCTGAGATGGCAGGATGGAGTGGAGGCAGACCTGGGTGTTATGGGTGTAAGAGGATGGAGAGAGAAGGCCATTATTAGAGAGGACTGGAGGAAGATTGTAGAGGAGGCCAAAGCCGACAGAATGCTGTAGCACCATTAGAAAAAGAAGAATATTTTCTAAAGCTTGAAAGTGCTATTTTGTATAATTAATATTTTATAAAGCTCGGAAGAATACACAGATGATCTGTAATGATCAGAAGAAACTGGTTTTTTATATTTTAGAACTTTTGGGTGTTTAGAATTGGGTGCGATGATAAGGTTTTCTGTGTACCAAAAGTTATCAACAACCCAAAAAACTGGAAAAGTATGCTAACCATAGCCATGTTATGTTATACCTGTAATCATGAAAGTTAATGTAAAGTAATGTTCTGAACAAATTATGCTTTTTATGACCATAATGAACCAGTGCCATAGCTTGAAAAATTATTATAGAGCATGAGCTATATAATATCTTATACCTAAGCTTTGTTTAAAAGGTTTTGCTGAAAATGTTTTAAACACTTCCTGTATATACTCTCAAAGTTGATCTAGTTATAAAGAGACTCCAGTAATTAATCACTTCCTTATAATAAGGATTTTAGTCTCTTTTGAAATCTAAATTTTCACAATTTAGAAAGAGCTCAGTTAACAATATCATGGTTTCATGAATCCGTTATAATAAAATGCTATGGTAGTAATTTCATATGTGTCATGAACAATGCAAAATATGACTTTATGTGTTAGGCAAGCTTAAGAGAGAGTAACAATCACTGTCTCCTAGGAATTAGATAACACTAATAAATTTTTGTATCGCATTATTTCATGACTACTACTTAGATACAACTACTTAGATAATGAAGCTGAACAAGAATCACAATCCTTTAATACAAAACATTAATGCCAACTTTTACATATGTCTTCTTCATATATTGTCCCTTCAGAAATCGGATTGAGAGACTATTGTACTTCCGGATGGTAATTTAATTCACAAAGATTCCATTATCCAATATACTCCATTAGAGGCCAACACCATTGTGGGAATCCCAAGGGATCGTTAATAGAGTGGTTTCCTGTTTTCTCCTGAGGAATTTTGGAGGATTTTGAGCCATTTCCAACCTCTTACAACCCATAATGACATGAGGAAAGAATGCAGCCTATTGATGAAACCAAACCAAAGTGAAAGTTACGAGGATTGGAGGAGATAAAAAGATGTTTGGATCATTAGGGAAATGCTGGAACAGATAGTGAGTTATAAATATCTGGGAAAGATGAGACAGAAAGGTGGAGAATGAGCAGGAAATTAAAATTTGAAAGGCAATGGCTAAGTTTGTATCCATGCAGAAACAGAAAGTTCTCTGAAGCAAAATGGACACTGGTCTAAAAAAAGAAGATCAAGTATTTTACGTGGTCTGTAACATTCTATGGCTGCAAAACTTGGACTATGCTGAAAAAAGTTGGAAAAGGTTGCATTTGAGAGTGGGTGTGGAGGAGACTGATGGGAGCTACGTTGGCAGGATGGTTGCAGATTGAGGAAGGGCTGAGAAGAGTAGAAGAGAATAGACGTTTAATGAACACAATGAGGAGAAAGAAGATTTGGCTTGAATATGTGTTTACAAGGGATCGCCTGTTGAAGGAGGTGTTGGAAGGCCCATGGAAAATAGGAAGGTGACAGGTGATGATGACAATTTAAAGGAGGAACAGGCATACAAAGCGATGAAGTGAAGAGCACAGGTTAGGAGCAACTGGATATGGAGATGAGACTACCAAGGGCCTGCCAACCAAACATTACCCATGTCGATGTATACCAACAGTTATCTCTCTACTTAGTATAACACTATCGTGATTACAATAGAAGAGATAATTTTAGATTAAATATATTCACAATGTCTTATATTATTTAATCATACACATTAATTATAGCATTCCAGTAGAGAAATAAACCCTTATCTCCAAGTACTAAAAAGTAATCAGCAGATTAAATCCTTTCAGTTATTTTCAAAAATTTTTAATAATCTTACATCAGTATGTATACCTATTGAAGTATTATTGTTCTAATATCTGCAACCTCATTTCCAAGACTTACTTAATAGTAAGTTTCAAGTGATTGTTAATGAGTGACTTAGTCTGACCACCTGGAACTTATCATCATTGATCTACTCATGAAAGAGATGATTTCATCTACAAGTACTCTTTAGCAGAGAGCAACATAGTTAAAATATGTTATTTATTTTAATTAATTATCTCTTTTATCAAGAAATGAATTTTCATTTAAAAGATACAAGTCAATTGTATGAAAATAACTTACTGNCCTAGAAATGTTATCAATATAATCGATAAAAAAAATTTAATGAAGAAGCAACTATTCTACATGTTAACTATAATCAAACTAAGTTATGAAATAATTCATTTGCTTACATCTTGAGGTATCATACTAACCTTCAATACGTCGCGACAAAAATCTTCTGATCCATTTACTTTAACTTCTATCTTCAATCCTTTTGGTTCCACACCACCACCTGATTTAACTTCATTTGTACGATGGCCACATTTATCGCATGACGTTGACATTATAATAACATCCTTAAAATATGGAATATATGTGGTAAAGTCAAGGATCAATTACAGTTCGGAAGAAGAAAGACAAGTGTTTAATAGAAATTGACTGAGGTTATATAACTAATGATGGATGAATCAAAATATTTAACTAAATCAGATTGTTAGTAGTACTTTATGTAGTAAGGCAACCAAACAAAGAAAAATCTATAGTATTTTTAATTAATACAAAATTAATTAATTCAAGGAAAAATGGACATTAAAGCCTGATAGGACCAGGACTGAAAACAAGATCTTAATTCTATCATACAAAGTAAAGGATACTATAAGATACACAAAAAATAAAATCTTGTAATTACTTTCATCTAGCAACAGAGGTGTTTTTGCTTTACACTTCATTTACTAGTAAAGCAAATTACATTTATTAGATCTCATCAATCAGAATTTCAAATCTAATTCTACATACATTCTTCATTAGTTTCCTTTCAGCAGTTTGTATTAGGTTCACACATCTCTTTACTTATTTTCCTTTAGGGTTAATTTCGCATATCTTCAAAAGCTACCATAAGGCATTCATTTCCATAATTTTTCTTGAGCTATCTAATTAGAATATGTAACAAGGTGGATGCGTGTCTGCTACATCTTGTAACACTGTAATATCTCTGAATTAACTAAGAGAATTAAATCGAAGACTTTATCTCCTTTCTTTGAGGTCTATCCTACTTTAAGAAGCATTTGTAAAATCCTTACATATGTCAAGAAAAATCTTTTAAAATTGTTACACGTTTGCTGTACCTTCCCTACTTCAAGAATAATAATATCACCCATCACATACAATCTGCAACTGGCATTTGAATGCACTATTTTTTATTTACAGTAGTATCATAAAAAGGTCTCTTACTTATGCTTACAAAGTATCCATTGAGATTAAGGAAAGAACTGGCAATACAAACAAAGAAAGTAAAACAGATTCATTTGAGAATATTAAAGGAAAATCAATGTGGCTGACCTCAAATGTTGTGAGTTAAAATGATCTCCTCAAGATCCTCTGAAGATGACAATTTAGCTGTGAAAATAACTGTTAGATCTTGCAACGCAGGAGAACAAACTGGCTTTCCAAGTGCCTTACTAAATTCTTGGTAACAGCAAGCACTGTATAGCCATATGGTGATCATACATGTATAGCTAGAGGAGCACTTTAACACAAGTAATCATTTTAAGTCTGACCAAAGCTAGGCATTAATTTGTGGAAGTATATTTAACCACTTGCATCCCTGATTCCACGTCAATTTTGTTTTGCTTGCATCTCATTTAGACAACTAGTAGCTTGCCAGGAATCAATAATGTCCTACTCTATAAATAAAATGATTCTTCATCATATAAACAATATTTTACATTTTTGCAAATTAAAGCAATGTATTTTAAATAAAAGATACTGTGTTTCCAGTGCTCTTAGTACCACTACCACCTTAGTAAATATCTTCAACTAAGGCTGATTTAAAATTATTGTCTTTCTAGAATATCTGATAAAAAATGGTCTGCAATATTGTGAAGTGATGTAAAAAGGAAGAGAACAAAGGATGAAAAAAATACATACCTGAATGTAACTATTGCCAGCAGGATCATCTAATATTATTGTGACAGGCTTCTTGCCTTGAAGAACTTTGTCTAACTTTTCAAGAAACACGAGATAGCGTTTTCTGGCACCTGGAATCATGGAATCACCAATCATTCCCTTTTCTTCTAATTGTTCTTTTATGGAACTTAAAAGTCCCTCTATTGTTGAAAAACGCCCTCCAAGTGTAGTTGCTCCCATTTCTAACTCCAATTCAGGAATGTATAATGAACATGTATCTGACTACAAAGAAAACAGGAAAATATAAAACATTGATTAAATAATAATAATGATAATAATAATAATATTTATTAGTCAATAGACCTTACATAATAAAGCAAAAGACATTGTCAGACCAAAATAATTGGATACAAGAGTAAAGAAAACAAAAAATTAAATTTCAAAATTACAATCATAAAAGTCATCTAGGGAATACAAGGAATTACATGTGAGAAGTTTAAATAGAAAAGCACAATCTTTTTGCATCCAGATTATGAATTTTAGAAGGAAGTTCATTAAAAAGTTGGAGGCCCTTAACATTGAAGTGGTTGCCAAGTTTGGAAAGCCTGTGATAAGGTATACCAAAAGTATTCTTGCATCTGGTATTGCAACTATGTATGTACATTGAATCTTAAAACATAGTTATTGAAATGCTCCTTGAGATATAATAGACAGAAATAAGCATACTGGCTATAAATAGTCATGATTTTGAGACTTTTAAATCTGGGTTTACAGGTTTTCCAAGAATTTAACCCAGATATTATCCTGATTGCTTTTTTTGTAATAGAAATATGTTCCTGACATTAGGTGCATTGCCCCATATAAGGAGGCTGTAGCAAAGATGGCTATGAAATAAAGCAAAGTAAGCCTTTCTAAGGCGATCAAATTAAATTAAAAGGATTGATCAAAGATAAGAATGAAATTTGCTGAAGTAGTTTAAAAACAGTGATTTTTTGGAGTATCAAAGAGAATATATTTTAGCTGGGATAAAACAGTAAAAAATGTCAAACATCCCACATTTGTAGAATTCTATAGCTTATTCTCTGCTACATGCTCCATGAAATTTCAGGTTGCAAAGAATATAGGAAACAGTATAAATACTACAAGGAAGAATTAACAGCATTGGACAGCATACAAGAGACACCATTTTCTGAAGGCATGTCTTCTATGCAATACAATACGAAGCAAACACCTTTATAGGGGAAAATTGGGAATAGTGAGTCCCATCTTCCATTTAATCCTCATATATGAAGGTTTATAAGTCAAGTTTAAAACCAGTAAAGAGTGAATACAGTTTTTCTTTTTTTTCTGCAATATGGGAAGAGGGGGAATTGACATTTTGAACAACCTTGTTCCACTGTAGTGCATGATTACAACAAAACACAAGGTGAAAACAAACTTAAATTTTATCAGTACTACTAAAATATTTTCCTAGAGTACAGATATGATGGGGTGTCTAATATGATGTCAAATACAGATCTTAAAATGAGAAATGCTTCTCATTAATTACTATGTAAATACAGTGAGCTCCAGATCATCTGAGGGAAGAACATCCAGTATGGAGTTTAGCTCTTTGCTGATATTTTACACTGTCTTTTGATAAAAGTTAAACACAAATAGATAAAAAGCCAGACTTCCATGAGACCTTTCCTATGGAGCAGTGGGAATGTCCAAAAAGGACATTAATGCTGTTAAAAAGATCTGTGATCAGAAGATAACTCTTAATGAGTCCATGAAACAATAAAAAATTATGGCTATGATCATAAATAATAATAAATAGTTTCACAAACATAATAAGAAATAAAAGTGAGTTTGGATTATTCATGTTTTCTGGTAATTCAAGCATCCTTTAGCATGCCAGGATGGTTTCAAATTTTAATAAAAATTAACAAACCTATTCAATCATTAATGTGACAGCTTAATCATGTATATCATAGACATCAGCAGCAGGATAAATGTGAAAAACAGAAAATATCATAGCAAGATGAACTCGAGTAAGGAGCTACATAGTTCCATATATACCTTATATTTATGTAGTTCTCTATAGAGATCTAGGAATAAATAGATAGATTCCAGAGCTTATACACCACTTTTATTACATCAAAAATCTTATGAAGATAACATCTTTGAGTTATAAAATGTTAACATTACTTTTATTCCTCATTGCATTAATCAGAGAGCAATTGAAATTTAGAAAAACTAGTACTTAGGACATAATACAAGGAGAGACAGCAGTGAGATGACCTCTGGTGTATCTCTTGTGAAACTCTTCATTAACAGGAATATTAGGGGTGAAAAATAGTGACATGACTGGGAATTGAACCCAGGTTTCCCACTTTGTCGGCAGAATACCTGCCAGAAAAGTAAGAGACATGGGTTACCCAAACCTAGTCATGTCAAAATTTTCACACCTGTTATTCCTTGAGATTCAGCTCCATGGTTTTTCCATGCATTCCTCAATCCTCTTCATTAAAAGGAAACCAACCAGTCACAAGAAACACTAAATTATTTTGGTGATGATGTAGCCATCGTCAGTAGCTTTTTGAGACAGAGTGAGTCTGAATCCCAGACATCACTTCAGATCTCAGAATACAGGATCTTTCTTTTATTATCTTTACAAGGTAAAATTAATATCTAATAAGACACTGATTCATGTTGTAGTGTTGTGTGAATCACAAACTATTAGGGCAATTGCTAAGGTTGCTTTATAATAAAGGTGCACGTTCATGAAGTGGTTAAGCCTATCTTATCAAACAAGTTAACAGAAAAAATAAGCTCAGAACATATACTACAAACATTTTAAAACAGTCATCAATTGTATTAAAATTAGCCAATTGTTAAAAATCGATAAAAAACCTTGTGATGTGAAACTAATGTTACATTTGAGTAGCTGTCTTCATCTTAAATTAAAATACTGTGATTTTCTAGTTGGTAAAATTGTTCTTGCTTATTTTTACATTATTGATAATCAAATCTTATGGGATTTGCTCATCCAAAACCTATATTACAGACTAAGTTGGACACTCCTCAAATTCTACATTTGCATAAAATGATACATGTGAAATATTTGTATGTGGTCTACTTTGCTCAGCTAGAATCCCACATCCAATATGGTGTCATAGGCTAGGGTGTTGCTTTCAACTTTCTCACTCAGAGAGTACAGAAAATCCCTATAAGATTGTTGAAACCATTAATCATTTACTAATATATCCTCTAATGAAGTCTGAGAACGACTTGTTAATATCTCTAAATAATGTCACCAGAATTAATGTTATGACAATATATATTAAATAAATTTTATATGAATTGTAACTAACATGTTTTACCTGAAAAGACAATTCCAGAAGAAAAACTTTTATTGTTTCCAAATATTACAACTTATTTGAGGAAATAGACTTCTATATATTGTGTGTTGTGAAACAAATATTTTTTTAATTATATATATAAATATAATGTTGCAAATATTTGTGTATTTTTGAGATAGAATACAGAAAGTGCCAATGACAGCAAATTTCTAAGTGGGAAGAATAATAATTGAAGCTTGTTTGAGTTGACTGTTTGCCTTCGTACAATTAAGTTTTGTCATTTTTATTACTTTACCTGCAATGGTTCATAAAGTAATTTATTTTTACACTCTTTATTCTTTGCTACTGGTTGTATTATTGATTCATATGTCACTCAGTGTTTTTTTCCTAATCATGAGCAAATGCTTGAATTATACAACTCTTTTTTGATGTGTTATGTGTGCCATGAGCTGCTTTATGTCTTTGACATATCTTGAGAATTGGGTATTAGCTTAATTACACATTTTCATTTGGTTGACAAACTCTTAGGTTACCTAACAGAATATGGGGTAATTTTTGGTGTGAAACCAAAAGTCTCAGGGATTTGCCAAGATTTGTGATTGTGAAAGGCCTCTGTGATCTTTCACCTTTGTATCTAGTTATATCCTAAACCTTAACCATGGATATTCAACTTTCCAGAGAATAAATTTATTCACACAGCACAAAAACAATTGTTATCTATTCCGTAAGTTCTGCACATTTAGTATGAGGGGTGGTTTTTAGCTTGTGGCAGAGGTGAGGCAGCATGAATGTATTACTTTAACTCAAAAGTTTGACATTATACATTTCTCATAGTTTAATGACTTTTTATCACTAAGATCTCATTCAAATCTAGAACGTAAGAGTTAATTTTTGTGTTAAATGATGCAACACTGAATGAAAAAAAAACTATTAAGATTTTTCGAGAAAAGAAATACTGTACACGTTTCAGTTTTTTAATGAGAGAGAGTAATGTAACTTTTGCGTTATGTTAAAAAGTATGTATCTCATGTCTCCAGCTATTGAAAATCACCAATTTTTTAAAGGGAGAATTGCTTTTAAAACCAAGAAAATGTTTTCCTAAAACATGAATAGTTTCAGAGGATTGTGTAAATTAAAACTTGTATTTCTACTAGCTTTGGTTGAGGAGACAATATTCTGAGGATGTTTAGTAGCTTAAAACCACCCTCTAAGTTTAAAAATGACAGAAATGATAAGATTTTTTATCAAATTATGAATTATAATACCTTGATTGACTTAAATTTGCTAGACATCAAATTTATTCTTGATTGGTGATTTCTTTTCGATGTTTTACAATCCTATACAGCAAATAGACACTTATTTAGAATTTGAAGTCAATAACCAGCTCAGCTATACAAGGTGAATACTGTCTGTAATCTTCAACTACTCCTGTTTTCTATTCTAAATCCTTAGGTGAAAGGGAGAGAATGTCTTGCTCAGTAAAAACTCCTGTCCTTAATAGAGAGTGTGTGCTTTTCCTAGTTATTCATGAATGTTCAACTCTAATCACAAAGAATTACTATTTTAGTAGTTGATCGCTAAATTTTAACTCTGTTGTACAGAAAATTAAGTTAAAAAGAATCATTAAAGTTCAGTTACAGGTATATTACTAATCTTAAAGGTTGTCTTAAAAAATTAGCTGGGAAATATAAAATAATTTCTTGTTTGGTTTCCCATTCAATTGAAGGTTATTAACACCACTGTACCACAATGATAGCTATAAATGATATTATTTCTATTTTCAAGCTAAAAATCAGCCTAGAACAAAGCTTTAATATCTTATAGCTAGAGAAACAGATTGAATCTTAGAATTTTCATTCACATCAATATGTATTAATAATTAAGTTATAGTTACAAATTCAATTCAACAGCCAATGAACTCTTGACAGTTACTTTTTCGTTCTTACAGGTAATCCACTCTATGAAGCCACAGAAGAAGCTGTATGGAGAGCTGAGGTAATGAAGAAATTACCAACTCTGCAAAAGCTTGATGGTGAGACATGCATACGAGATGTTGCTGATGAAGAGTAATAGGTGTAATAATGAAGAGGTAGCAGCAGAGGAGAAAATAAATCATTAAAACAGTTTTTTGCAAACACTGGAATAGTTTTATTAATCAAATGTATTTACAATACTAAAAACAAAAAATGTTATGATGCAGTATCTTCTTCATAATTTTCAGTCTTCATATCATTTAGCCCAAGATCTTCATTCATTTCATATGTTCGTTCATAATGGGATATAGTTAATTTGGGGTCTGGCTCTGGATGATGCAAGTTCTGAAAATAAAAATATATGTATTTGCAATATAGTTACAAAACATAGATGAATTAAGAAGTCCTTACTGTTATAAAAGTATGAGTTGTATACAAAGCAAGTCTTAACTGGGTTAACTGATGGGAAATGAGCTATTGGCATGGTAATCTAAGAGAGCAACAGTATGATCAATATCTAAGTGACAAGAGTGAAATAGCTGTTTGTAATATCAATAAAACACTTCAATAAATGCATCGGTGTTGCATAAAAATATAAATCCACTATATTTCAGAATTAAACATTTAGTTTTCCTTCTCTAAAAGCCCAAGACTTAAAATATTATGGATATGGTGTAAATATAGCCTAAATAAAAAATTACCAAAAGNCCTAGAAATGTTATCAATATAATCGATAAAAAAAATTTAATGAAGAAGCAACTATTCTACATGTTAACTATAATCAAACTAAGTTATGAAATAATTCATTTGCTTACATCTTGAGGTATCATACTAACCTTCAATACGTCGCGACAAAAATCTTCTGATCCATTTACTTTAACTTCTATCTTCAATCCTTTTGGTTCCACACCACCACCTGATTTAACTTCATTTGTACGATGGCCACATTTATCGCATGACGTTGACATTATAATAACATCCTTAAAATATGGAATATATGTGGTAAAGTCAAGGATCAATTACAGTTCGGAAGAAGAAAGACAAGTGTTTAATAGAAATTGACTGAGGTTATATAACTAATGATGGATGAATCAAAATATTTAACTAAATCAGATTGTTAGTAGTACTTTATGTAGTAAGGCAACCAAACAAAGAAAAATCTATAGTATTTTTAATTAATACAAAATTAATTAATTCAAGGAAAAATGGACATTAAAGCCTGATAGGACCAGGACTGAAAACAAGATCTTAATTCTATCATACAAAGTAAAGGATACTATAAGATACACAAAAAATAAAATCTTGTAATTACTTTCATCTAGCAACAGAGGTGTTTTTGCTTTACACTTCATTTACTAGTAAAGCAAATTACATTTATTAGATCTCATCAATCAGAATTTCAAATCTAATTCTACATACATTCTTCATTAGTTTCCTTTCAGCAGTTTGTATTAGGTTCACACATCTCTTTACTTATTTTCCTTTAGGGTTAATTTCGCATATCTTCAAAAGCTACCATAAGGCATTTATTTCCATAATTTCTCTTGAGCTATCTAATTAGAATATGTAACAAGGTGGATGCGTGTCTGCTACATCTTGTAACACTGTAATATCTCTGAATTAACTAAGAGAATTAAATCGAAGACTTTATCTCCTTTCTTTGAGGTCTATCCTACTTTAAGAAGCATTTGTAAAATCCTTACATATGTCAAGAAAAATCTTTTAAAATTGTTACACGTTTGCTGTACCTTCCCTACTTCAAGAATAATGCTAGTTTGAAGGGTTTTTAGTTCTGCATACATCCTCTAGAGGGATATAAATTGTGTGAAGCAGGGAGAATTCATGACATTTTTATCACACCTACAGTTTTCATAATAAAGCCAGATTTCTTAAGTACCCATCCACATATATATATTTTGAATTTGATTACCATACTTTTTATTCAGATATAATGCATATAAGATAAACATACAAATGTGATTAAAAAGAAATCAAATGAATTAATCCTCTCCACGGAGATTCTCACAAACCATAAATATCATACATTGCTATTATTATTCAGGTTTTTATAATTTCAATCTGAAGGGGGATATCTTTTTGGAAATATATGGAAAGGGTTTGAGTTAAGGCTTCTTTTTTTATGAATACAAACAAATTTTTAAGATTTGGATTTATGGTTGAACCTAAACTTCAGGTTTAGTAATGAGAGAAAATGTGTTAAGTTAAAAAATACTACAATAAAGCAGCAAGCTATATGAAAATGCTCCTTTATGTAGGTTGGGAATCCTCAAAAGAAAATAGATTTGAAGCTAGGCTACGATTGTTTGGTCAATTAAGAGAAAGAAGATTTGTAATTGGTATTGTGCAATACCTCAGCAACTGTGGTCAACACAGTTTTAAGTATGAGAAATATATGGAAAGATAAATTGTTTACTTATGCTTTCTATGAACAATCCATAATAGAAATAATCAAAGAAATAAACCAATAACGTGATGTTTACACAATTTACACTCCCTACCGCTGGCTAGTAGGTATCTTGTTGGATATAAATGAAGATGTAGATATTAATTTCCTTCTATGACATGAGAAATATTTATATAAAATACAAAAATGTGTTAGAAGTATGAACATGGAATATATTCAGAAATAAGTAAACTATGAGAAACGTTATTCTCTAAATCAGGAGTTTCTTTCCTGAACTTGGCATCTCAGGCACTTTCACAGTATACAATTTCTCTCTTTCCACTTAAAGATATAGAAGGCAGAAGAGGAAAAAACAACTTTTTTCCTCTTCTGAATTGATATACAACTGTGAGTTGAATGAGCAGAACAATGTGTGATATTTTTGTCATAAAATCCTTAACTTGGATTACTTTTAACACTATTATATCATTCAAAAAGCATCATCACAAAAATCTAGAGAAAATATTTCAATGAATATTTTACAGCTCATATTATGAAACTATTTGCTAACAAAATTGTCTATGAATAAACTTCTGCAATAATGGAAACATATCTCCTTTGCAGCAATAAAATCATCAAACAACTATATTTGATTTAGCACCATCCTAGCCTACAAACTACTGAGATCAACCCCTAACCCTTTGTTCCTCCTCCTTAAGCAGGTTTCACGAATAATTTGACTGCTATACTCATTATCTTGCTTGGGATTAACCTTATTTTACATAATTCACTTTTAACTTATAAAAGAGACAAATAATAATAATAATAAAACGACTTTATTTCAGGGCGAGATTGAGACTAGTAAGTCTCTTCTTACATCTAACCCTAATGACAAACCCTAAAAACAAATGAGGGAATTAATTCTATGAAATTTATATCTATTAAACTTTTCCAATAAGGCTTTCCTAAACAGACACCTTCAGTATATTGAATATTCTTTTTATATTAAATAATTCAATAATTTTAATTTTAACCTACCATCTTATACTTCAAAAAAACAGCCATTCCAAAGATAGACTTAATCAAAAGATTTCCATAATATAATACATTTGAATATCACTTAGATTAACAGTTTTACCAAACATGCCAATGAGGTTCTCAATTTTTGCTAAATCATGATATACATCATTAAGTACCGCAGTTCTGGCCAATCTAGAGTCAAAGATTCTCCCTAAACATTAACTTAATATGTTTCCCAAACACTTATTCTGCTCTGCAGACATTCACAGACAACAGCTGAATTGTCTCTTTTGTTTGCTTAATAAAAACCTTCTTATCTTCTACAAAACAATTCACCTTACTCTTATCTTCTTTAGGCTTCAAAATTCCACTCAAAAGATAAGAAAAACGGTCCTTTGTAGTATCTAAAGTGACCTTTGTATCCTTCAACAGAACTTAAGATCTTTCAATGGCAAGAACTGAGAAGCCATACATATTTTGAGAAAACTTGTGCATACAGAAGAGATCCATCTCCTCTTTACTGAGTACCATTTAAATTTATAGCATTATTTCATGAAAATACCAAAGATCAGAAACTACTTAACCTCCCAAAGCTGTTCCTGAACCCATGCTACATGCTGTGATATTGACTTAAGCAGATTACCTTTCACTAATGTCACTTTAACCTAACTAACAAAATAAACCTGAAGAATGTTTAAACGTTCAGAGTATGGAGTTAGCAAATGTTTTAAGAGCTAATCTTACATTGCATTTAAATTATGTTATCTGATATCCAGAATTCAACGTGACCTCTAAATGAGTCCTGAAATAAAGGAAAACATTTTAATCTATAAAACTTTAAGAGTTCCTGGTTTGGGAATTAACAACAAAGGAAAACTATTTCAAAATCAAGACCAATATTCACTCTTTATATCAACTATTATTCACTATCAACATCAATATTTTCTTGGCACAGTTGAGAATATAGCTAAAATAAATAATAATACTAACTATACACCATTATATTAACAGTCTTGCAATTATTCGTTCCTCAAAACTGGGGTATTTCCCTAGGAGTGCTGGAATTTGTACATAGTACTGAACTGTGCTAGCTTTAATATTCTTCACAATGGTAAATTAAGATTATTTCAGATATTGAAAACTGGGTCAATTTTCAACTATCACTATACCATAAAATAAATCAAAATGAAACTAGCATCCATTGGAATGAAAAAAATTCCCGGAACTTGGAGTGAGACCTAGGTGAGTACAAGGTAGAAACTCCAACCATGAGAAGATAATTACTATGAAGAAGTGCAAGAAAAACGTCAATTAACATCACATCTAATTAAAAAACAAGTAATTAATGACTGATACTCAGATGATTTTAATAAATTTCAATTTAAACGGAGCAGCTAGTCAAAGAAACTTTACAGATATACCAATGAGGATCAATGTCATATTTTTTCAACAAATGCTGCCCAAAAAGAGTAGTTCAAGACTAGCTTGCCATTAATTAAGTTTTATTATTTTTTATGAACAATAAAGAGGATATGCATAAATGTTCCCCTAAAAACAAAGCATTGTCCAACTTCCACACTTGGTGCATCATCAAATGTTTCCCCTATACTATCAATGGGATAATTTTTCAAACATCTAATCACCATGGTTCGACCCTGCATCTCAAAGTATTTTTTAATTTCCCAGCAACATTTATTTCTTTTGAAAAGTTTAATTAGAGTACATAATCATACAAATTCAAGACAAGCAAAACAGATAATGATAACTCAGTAAAGATGTTTATTTTTATCGATGATAATAGATATAGGATGCAAATCGCACAAACTTTCATGAAATTTATCAAAATTATCAACTTAAACACCATCATCAACATGACAAACTCTACTGTCAAACCTGAGCACATGCATACTTTCTCATATTTTCACAAGATTATGATTTAATCAATTACTGTCTCCCCTAATAGATCCTACTCAATTTTATGAATACAATTACCCATCGCAAAACTCAAAATAACTCCAAATTCAGCGTATTATTAAGAAGTGTACATTTGGAGCAAAGAACCAAGCTAAGATACGAGACATTAGACCCTCTTCTCTAAAAATGAAACCACTACGCAGCTATCTTCTTCAAAGGGAATTGACAGAAAGTCCTTCAGCTTACAGCTATTTTTACAAACACATTATCAGATTACTTTGTTGTGTGTAATACATCAAACATAAGTCATCATTCTAGTTAACCAATTTTAAATGTTTTTTTTTGTATGCAACTAATTGCATAATAAACAGCATCATTCTGCGATTAGGAATCTCAAGCAAATAAAATTAGCCAAGTACACAACAGGGGGAACAAATATGAAGTAATCTACATCTACATAAATACATGGCAAGTCGCCTTTTGGCTTGTGGCAGGGGTTGTAAACACAAGCATTCAAGTTACCTCTTTAGTTTATCGTGTATGTCGCGAAAAGAATGAGTCCCTAAAATGACTCGCCCTTGCATCTATTTCTCTTATTTTATGCTCATTGTTGGATTGGCTGAAGTAGCAGAAGTGGGTCAGATAATACCAATTATGTCATCCGCAAATGTACTTTCTCTGAAATTAAGCAAGCAATCACAGCCTAGCTTCTAATCTCCTTTCTTTCAAGAATTCCCAACCTGTGTCTGAGAGCATTAGAGTAACGCTTGCTTTTCTATTGTAGCACTTTTTAACAAATCGTATTTCCTTGCGTTACACTTTCTTAAGTTCACGAGCATTCATTTCAACCACTGGGTCACATATGCTTGCTGCATATTACAGATGGAGCCTAACTAATGTGAAATAGCATCCCTAATTCAGAATATCACGAAGGGAGAAGACTGACAAGTATTTTTGAAGTAAGAAGGAAACTGATTATTCTAAATTGGATTCAAGAGAACATAGACCTTTATGGCATCAACTGTACTTTTTGCTATGGGATTTTTTTAAAGTGAATAAGAAGCAAATATGGAACATTTGCTCCTTATATAAGGAATATGGATTGAAAGGATAAGAGAAATCCTGCTTATAGAAAAGCTATCAGAACAGATTGAGAGAAGAAGATTAAGATGGTTCAGTCACATGAAGCGAATGGAAGAAAGACAACTACCAAGAAGAGTGTTTGAATACTGGGAATGAATTAGGCCAAGGGGAAGACCAAGAAGGTGGAAGGATATGGTTAAAAATGACATTAGTAGAAGAGTGGAAAATGCAGAAAAAGTTTGGGATGAGATGCGGTAGGAAGATAGAACTAGATGGCAGTCACTGTTCCACAGATACCCTACCCTGATAGTGACAGAAATAAAGAGAACAGGATAATGAATGAAAAAAGCAGCAGATGATGGAAAAAGAAGACTTTTCCTAATTTAAAATCGATATATATATATATATATATATATTTTTTTTTTTTCCTAGCAAAATCATTTCTATGAATCATAAGATTTAACAATCTGGGGATAGAAAACAGTAGAATTCTCAAGGATAATTCAGGAGAAATTGTAAAGAATTCAGATGGATCCAACAACTCTCCAGAAGTGTAATGAATAAGAATGGAAAGTAATAATATGGGGGCAAAAGTAAAACTTTCAAAACCACAAAACAAGCTATTACTGAGTAATTATTTGAGTAAAACTAGTAGAATAAAGAAGTTAATTCTTTGAGATAAATAAAATCTCAAATACTGTGGATAATAAAGACCTGAATAAAGAAATTTCCATCATCACCATAAAGTGTAACTGATAAAATTCATCATTTTTTGCCAAGAAGTTATATAAGATGGAAAGAATGTTAGAAATGTTATCTCTGAGAGTTATTCATCTAGATTAATTGTTTTTCTGATGATAATCTGATCTGATTCCACAATATGAACTTAGGGAGTGAAATATCAACTAGAAAAAGAAATTACATATCCATGCAGCCTGTTAACACTACATACTCTTTAGAATTTAATGGCACCCACATCAATATGTATATTAAATAAGTAATGTGGCTGCTAAAAAATTAACCTTCACATTATTATTGTTATTGAAACATTAACTTGAAGTTTACTATTTCTACACTTCGAAACTGATTCTTTCATCTTCAAATTAACATTTAGTAAAATAAAATTCATTTCCTCATCTTTCAACCAAGCACTTCCAGAAACCTACAGCAAATCCAAACCTCAAACTATTTTGGTATACTTTCTGTTGCAACTTTTCACATTCACATCTTTTAACTCCTAACAAATTTCCCAAGTTCTATTTATTATAACAAAAACATGGCTATTGATATATATCTAGCTTAGCTATGCCTCCAGATACGGTTTATATTCAACTTAGAAGATAATTAACTGGAGCTATAAGTAAAGAATTTATTTAGGACAATCAAAATTTACTTTAAGAGTATTAAAAATAGTTTAAAATATGTAAAAATATATGGAGACAGACTTAAAAGGCATGTAATATCATGCTTTAATAGCAAAGGCTCGAGAGATTGATTATAATGCCCATTCAAAAGAGCCAAGAGATTTGAATAATTTATAATTACAAGAAATTCTTGAAAATATATATTATGGGAAGAGATCACTTTCCCTTCAACAAACCAAAAATAAATACTGAAATACTTTCTTTACAAAATAAATCTAAAGGAAATGTTCTAAAATCTAATACAAATGATACTCAAAGGATACTGGTCATTTTCATGTTTGTAGAGCAAGGAGAAGAACAGTTGGGACAATTAGTGCGGAACTGTAAGACTTCTCCTAGCAGATCTTCGTAAGTAAAAGCTTCTGCTTCTTTCAATATTCCATCATCCTCCTCTGATGCTTCTAGTTCCTTCTTTTCAAATATTCCCAAGATATGATCTTGTTCTTTGGTCCGTTTGAAATGATTTATTTTCATAGCTGGATCTTTTGCAGGAGCATTTGGATTTTCTATGAAACTATTTCCACTAATATCTTCCAATACCTAGAGAAAATATGGAAATATAAAAATCTCACCCAAATAAACATAATTTCTTGGTCTGCGAGAACAAGAAGAAAGCCAAGAAAGCTAACTATTACTGTCATAGTTGCAATAGTGGTTAGTATTCATTGTTATAATAAATATAAATAGTCTTTAGAGAGACATCAATATATTTCAAAAGATCAATCGGCAGAAGTTCAGTAAAGAATTATTCTGATGATAAAATATTAAATTTTTCGTAGAATTGGCTCGGAGAATGGTTGCACGTCCCTGTTTCTAATCATGAAAATACCTTACAGGTCAGCTTTTCGAGACTAATTTATCAAATTTTAAATTTATTATTTGCTTACCAACGTAAAAGGTTTTCCTGTTAACAGTTCCTTCATTTTATCCAAGAATTTCTCGATCTCTTCAGCAGAATCAGGGTTATCAATTTTCCGAAGAGGTTGCTCTTGTTCTAATCCTGCGATGCTCCTTTGAATAATACCTTCCACCGTGGTTATTTCTAAGATAGAATAAATATGTCAAAGACAAAATCCAAAGCAAATGCTATGCTTTAAATATCATAGTATCATTGTACCTCCTTTCTGAGACTGAGCAGGAATTTCAAAATCAAGCTCTTTGATTTTTATAGAAGCATTGTCAGACTTCACAACCTGGCGATTCAAATCGTCCGCTGCCGTGATTTCAACAGTAATTCGTATACCCTTATCCTGAATTTGGCCACCAGGTTGTATGTCATTGTTTGTAAATCCACAGTGCTCACATTGAAACGACGAGAGAACAACTTCTTTATAAAATGGAATTTTTGTGAGCAACAACCTGGTCTCTCCCTAATGTAAACATTCATACTTCAATATAGTTGAGCAACTGAATAGTTATATGATTAATTTTACGTAATAATCTGTAATTAAATGATATACTACACTTTCCTATACATACATCTTTACCACAATTAACGCATAAACTTTCAATCTTCATTGCTTCAGGATCGGGATCATCAGCAGCCAATTCTCTAAAAATGGGTTTATTTTCACCTTTGCCTTCTTCCATTTTTAAAGTAAGATTTAATGGTTCTATATTAATTTATTCTGTAATTAAAATGATATGTCACGTAATGCGTAGATACACGTGTAACTTAATCAACGGAAATTACAAGCTTCATAAGCACGCTTTGCCCCAATTCGCATTGGCCACCAGCTGATTGGAGAAGCATGACATCATTCAGAAATCCTATTTTTGGATTTGAGCATGCGCAGTTTTCGAAAGATCCCCCGTAATGTCTTCTTGAATGCGTGATTTGACTTATTTACTTGGTATTATTAAAACTTCCAAATTATCATTTTACATGATGCCCTGGAGTGACGCTTTATAAGGTAAGATGATGATTGAAATTGATATTAATTTGAAGGATACTTTATTAAATCCTAGTCAAATACACGATGTTGGCTAACGCTATTACGGTCTATGGTAGGCTTGGTACCTCATTCATTTGCATGCTTGCTCTAGTAGTAGTGGTGTGTGTGAATTCTCACGTTATTTTGTTTTGATTTTGTATCAGTACTGACAAAAAGTTGTAAAAGGTTCATGATATACTCGATTTAATTATCTTTATGATGAAACATCTTGTGCTTCCACGATGCCAATTGTGGTTTAATAAGCTCCCATTTTCCTTGCAGATGAAGCTTTTAGGTTGATTTCTCATAATGGGGGCGTTTCTGGAAAAGCCAAACACCGAAAAGTACAATGAACACGGTTCGGGAAATGGTTTACGCTATGGACTTGCAAGCATGCAAGGTTGGCGAGTGGAGATGGAAGACGCACATTGCGCGGTGACAGGGTTACCTGGACAGTTCAAAGATTGGTCATTCTTTGCCGTTTTCGATGGCCATGCAGGGGCGAGAGTGTCGGATCACTGCGCTGCACATCTTCTAGAATGTATCATGGAAACGGATGAATTTCGGAAAAGCTTTAACAACGATGAAGAGCAACTCGATGAAAATTCAGTGAAGAAAGGTATCCACTCTGGTTTTCTGTTCCTCGACCACAAGATGAGGGAGATTCCGGAGATGGCTAGCGGGGAAGATAAATCCGGATCTACTGCTGTTTGTGCACTAATTTCACCAAAATACATTTACATTGCCAACTGTGGGGATTCTCGTGCTGTCCTTTGTCGCGGTAGCCATCCAACATTTTCCACACTGGACCACAAACCAATGATTCCTTCCGAGAAGGACCGCATCCAGAAAGCTGGGGGCAGTGTTATGATTCAGAGGGTCAACGGAGCACTAGCCGTATCCAGAGCACTTGGCGATTATGAGTACAAGAATGTGGAAGGAAAAGGTCCTTGCGAGCAATTGGTATCACCAGAACCGGAGATTTTCGTGGAAAAGAGAGACCTTGAGAAAGACGAATTTCTTATTCTAGCTTGCGATGGTGTCTGGGATGTTATGTCGAATACAGACTTGTGCGATTTCATCCGCTCAAGACTGTTATTGACAGATGATCTAGAAAGCATAACCAATCAAGTTATTGATACCTGTTTGTACAAGGTAAATATCTCTGGTTGCTGAATGTCTCTCTACTGCCACTGATCTTTGGTTGCATGTTGATGTACATTTGGCTTTATTTATCTGTTTCAGGGTAGCCAAGATAATATGAGTATCGTGCTAGTCACTTTTCCTGGAGCTCCCCAACCATCAGCTGAGGCTATTTCCTTGGAAAAACAATTGGATGATACACTAGAAATGAAAGTTAAAGGTAGTATGTTTTCTGTTATATTATGGAAGCATTGGTTTATCACTCTCTAGTAAGTAATCACTTCCAAACTGCAGCATTAATGTCTCTGTTCATTCGTAAGAAAGTTGACATAAAAATCTTCGATTAGTGCCTTATCTTATTTTCAAGAACTTACTCAATTAATGAACAGTGACAGCTATGATGGAGTGCTTTGAAACAAGTCTTGGCCAAATTCATTTTATTTTGCTTTCATTTAATATTTTTCTATAGTTGGGAATGTCGACTTTGTTGCTGATTAATTGAAAATATTTAATGAGAAACCCAGGATAAAGTGCCAAAAATTTCACTGCTTATCATTGAAGTCACTAATGTCTTGGTTATAATCATAATGTCTCCAGTGTTTCAATGAATTGGTTTCATGCATTAGTTTCTGTGATATCCTTGTTTATCATTTATTTTTGTCACTTATTTAGTGGCTATAAAATTAACTAATGCCTTAGTTAAATTGGAAAAAGTTTGTTGGCCAATGGTGTTTTGAATTGTATTATGATTAATTGAATTGTCCTTTCTACATAATTTCCCATGTAAATGATTTCATGTTGTATGACTCAGCTATTTGAATCAATCTTCAGTGTAAAAATTTTCAAAATAATAATATTTATTATGGGCAGATCCCAGTTACACACAGATCAGAAATCATCTACCTTTGCCATGCATGACATAGTTATCTCTTTCATGTCATGATTTTTGAGAAAGAATCATGAAAACCCATGGAAAATATTTACATTACTCATTGGTGCTTTAGTATTTCAAGCTTAAATTACCTTTCCCAGCTTTACAAGAAGCCTAAATAGCTCTTATTATACTTTTTTTGTTTTCTTATTTGGTATTTTTGTTCATTTACAGGCAAACCAGGCTTGAAAAATAAATTATAAAGTTGAATCTGTCCTGTACTTACCTAAAATCTTAATCTTTTTGAAACGTAAATTGTTGATGTTTCTCATAATTGTTTAATCATACACTTTTCTTAATGATTTTACAATTACATGCTGCTAATTTTCATCATTATGTGTTATAGATCCTGTTACTTTCGAACTTTTGTTTGTCACAAACCAAATTCTTGTTTCACATAGCTATTTATGCTAAATTCCTTGTTTTTCCAAAGCTTTCCAAGACCTTCAGTTTGTATGAAGTTTTCAAAATGCATAAAGTGCTGACCAATTTTAAATGTACTGTATTGTTGCCCAACAAATTATATTTCTGAGAATTTCCTCATGTTGATCTGAGAGCATTTAATTGGCAATGTATAATTTAAGCACTTTGTCGTTTATGTAAGGTTTAAAGTTAATCAGCTTTATGTAAAATCATTATTATGTTGAAGTTCTTCTGTTTCATCCCTTTAAAGACTATTTCAATTATAAACTGTATTTTGAGGTTGGAGGTTAGATGCTTATTGAATAAAACTTAGTTGCTTCCTTTAATGTTAAACGTTCTCTCAAGTCAGGATTGTTTACTGTACTAAGTAATATGTAGAACCTTATTGATAGAGGTTAATTTGTTGATATTCAAATTGTAATGTTTGTTTATGATATATAACAGATTCTGAAACTTAGCAATTTAATTTAGGTAGTCATACCATTATAATTTATCATCACTGTTGAGGTCTGCGAATCAAGACTATCAGTATGAATGAATGACTTTGATATACTTGTGTTAGAATCAGTGGAAATGATAGGAATTATTCTTGTATTTTGTATAAAAATTATGAATTTATAGATAGAATTTTGTTTTATTTTTATCTTTCCTTATTTCCTTTTCTTTCTTTATGCTCAGTTAGCAGCTTAAAGATGCTTTACCCTTAGGTAATTGTTTTATGATTGTCTTCAAAACTTTTTGGGAGTAATTTTTTTTACTATAAAATGAATGACTCTACAAGATTCTTGATACTTAGAGTTCTGTTTCTGCTATAAATATTTTAGACCATTCAGATTAAACTTCCATTGGTTTGGGAATCAGATTCTTTTAATGCTTGCTAGAGTTTTGTGAAGAGGAAATTACTTCTTAATTCTTCGTCATTTTTCTCTCAGCAGCTGTAGTGCACAGTTACTTCTTTAGCTTTATAAATTGCAATGGTTTTAGTATATAATTGTATAGATATCATAGTCTGCAATTCAGGAAAAGCAGGAGAATATCATGTATATTGTGCAGTTAGTATATCAAGGAAAAGTTTTAACTATGGTCTAATTAAATTCTTTTTCTGCCTAGTTGATTCATTCAGTATAATCTTTAGTTTGTTTTATATATTTCTTTGAAAGCTTTTCAAGATAGTTTCTACCAGTTGATGGTTTGATTGCCAACTGTACTGCAAAAAGCAAGTACTATACGTAGTATTGTTTTCCTCAAACAAACAAAAATATTTACCTGAATTAACCCAAAAATGTGAATTTTACATACTCCTAGCATCACTGTATTTGTGGTAATCGGTGCATGCCTGCTATTTTAAAAGATACTGTTATAGAAGACTTAAGAAATAAGGCACACTTCAGAAATTTCTTGAATGTATGGTATTTGTACAACAATATACATAAAGAAAAAATTTCTTGTCTTTTTTATACAAGATACAGTGAAGTTCATCCTGAAAATATTTTTTCATGGATTTATGTGGGTATAATATTCTACACAATTTCAAAAGCATGTCAATAGCATTCACATTTCCCAGCATTTGCCCAGTTTCCATTTTTAATTGCATTTTAGAATCTATCATTTGCATTATTGTACTTCATGTAAATAAATCCTACTCTAGGGAAAGATGAATGCCGATTTTGTTTGCTGTATGTATGCTTACACATACATTTTGTATAAGTTTGGGTAGATATCACAGCATTCATGGAAAGCAATGAAAGAGAAAAATGAGAAATTTTTACAAAAGAATCCTTGGAAAGGTTGTAAAGGAAGTTGTCATTTCATTAGTTATTAAGGCTTTTACATGAATAGACACATTGGAATATTAGAAATATGCATTCAGAAAAAATTGAACAGCATCAAATTTAATTGTAAGGTTTAAATTGATGATTGTTGTCATCAAAGTTTTAGCTGTGGAACTTTTTGAAATTCTTTATCTATTGACATATTACAGTTTAGTGGCACAATATATGCAGTTTTCAATCGTTGTCTTAATAATTTTCAGAACTTGTGGGCTCCAATCCTCGTATGAAACCTTCCAGCATTTTTGAAGCATTGTCTGATGAGGACATCCCTGGTTTGCCACCTGGAGGAGGACTTCCGGCCAAGTAATTTTTAGTTCCAATTACTCAATTATTTTTATTGGTTCCATGGTCAAAGTACATAAATATGAATTAGAAAAAGGCTTATCTCTTTCATTGCACTGATGGAGCATCCTTTTTGTTTATCAAACTTGCTTTCATAATTCATTACTTTTCAACATACTCTAGCATGGGATGCTTATACATTCATTTCATGTCAAAGTTAATTTATTGGAAGAACATGGGTAAAAGGTTTTTTTACAGTTAATGGTCATTTGGCTATAACTACCTATTTTCTCATCATTTTGTTATATTCTCATTCTATAAGTGCTTTTTTGCATCTAAAATTACTATAACAGTACAACAATTTGTTGATTATGTGGTAGTTCATAGATAAAAAATTAATTTGGATTAACTAAATTTTAATGGAATGGGTTGTTGCTGGATAAATATTTTTTCACTCTGGCAATAGTATTACACTTAAGGTTTGACGTTTCTACTCTACAGTAGATTAAAATTCATTCATTAAATAGCAGCAATTTATGTTCCTGTAAAATGAAAAATGTTTAACAGCGTTAGTCAGTAGTTTTATATTTTCTCTATTGAGTTTTAGTATATTTATGGGTGGCTTAGTGAAGTTTGGAATTTTGTTAAAAATTCAATCTTTATCAAATGTCCTAACTCATAATTAACAAACTTACAACTATAATGCACACATTTAGATAATTTTCTTGCCTTTGGTTGAAAATATTGAATTACCAATTGGAAGATTGAGTTTATTCTTGGTTTAAGGAAGAAATTGGAACATGGATGTTAATGAATTAGAAGTTTAATACAATGCTAAAACTGTTTTATTTGCTTGTCTGCATCTGCCGTATGAGACCAATTTTGGAAACAATCCTGGATTTCTGAAGTGGGTGATTCTTGGTAGTTTGGTTAATCCAGAATTTGTCATTGCTTCCAAAACTAGTATCAGCAGGCAGGTATGGATGACTGAAGAAAATAGTTTTAGGAGCGTATAAAACCTCCAGTTATTCTTGGTATTAACTTTCTCTAAATATGTGATCTCTGTTTATTTTCAGGCGTAATTTCATTGTGTCAGTATATGAAAAGCTGTGTCCAGAACTCGATAAAGTAAGTTTTAATGCAGGACTTTTTTTGTATTGGCTAGAAAAATGTATTTCCCTACTTAATAGCAGTGTGGTGTTTGTAGTAATTAGAATTGTGTTTATCCAGCAACTTTGATGCTGCGTGTGGCATTTGAATTATTTATACAGAATTTATTTGTCAAATGAGTTGAATTTGGATTCTATGTCATTGATGGCAAATAAAGTAGTTTTTAGCTCATCTTTTATTGTGAGTAGTTTGTGTAGTTGTGAACTAAGGAAGGTGTATCAGTGAAAGGACATCAGGTTATTGACTTCAGGAGTTTGTCTTTAAGGTTTTGTTGTAGTATGGAAGTGTAAAAGGGAAATATTTAAACTTGGTGTTAATCTTCCTTATGTAAATACTGGGTTTTGTCATCATTGATTGGCTATAATAGGTTACTTTTGCTTTGAGGAAAGTGTTTTTCTGTTATGTACATATATAGCTATCCTTTTACTCTCAAATTTCTGTGATATTGATCAGTGTGAACTAATATAATTATCTTTTAGATAAGTGTTGAAATCTCATTAACCTTGATCACTTCTTTATTAGTAGTGAAATATTGCATGCATAAAATACATATATAAAAGGGTTTGAATGAAGTGAATTAATATAGATGTAGGAAAAACATATCTAAATCTAGTGTTGTTGGAGTTTCCTTTCCCTAACAACATGAAAGCTAAATCTCAATTATATATTTATTGAAACTGTTGCAGATTGCTAAGTTACTGAAACTCATGATACTGAAGCTTCTCTAAAATATTGACCACTATTAAAAAGAGTATCATTGAACTATAAAATTTTTAATATTGACACATCTTCCATAAACTTGCTTGGCAGTATTGAGCTTAGTAGGTTCAAAATATTTCGTAATCTCATTCAAATAAGAGAAATTTGGATATCATTTTCTTTTGAAAAGTAATTACTGCCACAAATGAAAGTGAGTTTTTATGGTATCAACAAGACTGCACCTAACTGTAAGATGCCATGTAACTGCAAAGCTGATGATACTTTTAAAGCTGCTTAATGAGTATCGTAGCCTGATTTAACCATCAGTTTCATTTTATCATTTGAATTGGGTCTCTGGATAGCCATCTGGGTAGTGCATTCAACTTTGATGAAAGCGATTCAGAGTTTGATTCTCATTAGGGGCTCATGTGTGAAATGACCTTAGCAGTCGAATCACTTCTAAAATTACTACTACTACTTGAATGTTTGAAGCTTAAAGTGTTTGCCATTACAGTAATACTTAATGAATATGAGTTGAACTTAATTATCATTATTCATAAAATGGTGCTGTGTGAATTTTGGTCGTATTATTTCTTTTAAGTAATTGTAATTTTAAAGTTACATGGCCTCGATGTAAATTTTATATTTCCTGAATACAGTAATTCACCTGGAAGGTGATTCCTAGTTGTCCTTGTTAATCCATTTCCTTACTCTTGTTCCCTGTATTGGTATCGGAGAAGGGTTGGAACGTCTGGTAAAACAGCTTCTGGAATGTTTTTAGGTCTAACTCAAAGGGTGCCTTTTCTTTGGAGTTGAAGTATCTTTTATACTATGAGGGATGATGGAACTTCTATGTCTAAATGAGCAGAATGCTGACAATCAATTATTTCTATGTTATCTTAGTATGGAGAAAGTAAGTTGGGTCAATAGAGGAAGAAACACAGAAGTATTAGAGATGGTTAGGGAGGAGAGGGGTTTGATTGAAGTAATTAAATGTCAACTGAAGAAATGGGTGGGTCAAATATTGAGGGGTGGGATTGCTAAAGAATGTAATACAAGGAATATGTGTACAAAGAATATATGTAAACAATAATGTGTACAAGGGAAAAAGCAGAAAGGAAGAAAAAGACAAAAGTTTTTAGATGACATAAAGGGTGGGGTAAGTTACCAAGGAATGAAAGATATGGAATTGAGTAAGGAATATTGAGGCGTATGAACCTACAGAAAGGAAGAACATTTATGTTAATATGTTGTCTAAAAGCATACTAAAGGAGAATCATATTAATGCATGACTGTTTGATCATTAGGAATTCAAGGAAAACTATTCACTATGTTGGAAACTTACTTTATTATCAGGTTAGAAGTCGTTGAGAAATTATACAAGAAAGGAATGAATATTCACATCCTCTACTAATTGCTTTTTCATGTGCTGTTTGAATTTTTGTTAACATGCTATAATTGATGGCAGTTTTTCATTTTAAAATGAAGGCTTACAATAGTAAGTTTATTCTGAATAGGCTGTGTTGTGAAAGGGCTGTCTGGTATCTAGGAATCAGTTAATTATACAAAAGTGATCTAGGAAATTTGATCTAAACAGGCTGTATTTGAATTTAAGTATTTAACAATTCATCACTGTGTCAGTGAATTTTTTGTTATAGTACTTTTTAATTTACTTCTAAGTTAGATAAAAGTATTGGAGGTGCAGATAAAGTGAGGCTATATCAAGTAAGCTGAAAGTGTAATAAAAGGTATCTTTGATTATTTTACAATCTAAAAGTCGTCATATCTTTGTTACTCTTTTGATTTTGAAGTTTTGTTTTCTTGCTTTTCATCTGGAAACTTATTGTAAAAGTAATCAGTCATCCTTTCAAGAGGGTACTGTTGACATTGTGGAATGTACAATCATTCTAACATGATAGTAATGTGCACACAAGGATATGGAATCACTGTATATAGGTGTGTGAAAGGTAAATTATTTTCTGTGGAATAATTGGAATTGGTTTACATATTTTGCCTTTTTAGCAAACAATTATTTTTAGTAGTTGGCTGACCCAAATCTTTTTTATATTTATTTGTTTCTCGGAATTGTGAGAAGCTACCTTAAGTCTAAGCTTTGCTTGAATTCATGTTTCTTCTTTTCCATGTTTTTTGTATGATGGTTCATTTCAAATTATTTGTATGGATGTAAAATTTACTCCCCAAAGTGTCCGTTAATTCTTCTGTTTGCTTTTCAGTGAAAAATTTTTTATTAAGAATGAAAATTTGGAAAATGAGGATATCTGCTCCAAATTTTATGGATTTAAATTTTTTGTCTAAGAAGTGGTTAAGATAATTGACCTTTGAATTCTGTACCTAAAGGATTTACTTTAATAANGAAAAATTTTTTATTAAGAATGAAAATTTGGAAAATGAGGATATCTGCTCCAAATTTTATGGATTTAAATTTTTTGTCTAAGAAGTGGTTAAGATAATTGACCTTTGAATTCTGTACCTAAAGGATTTACTTTAATAACTAACTTACAGATGACAGTTAAAAAAAACTGAGATTCATTATGAAACCCCAAACTGACTCAACCCATTTTTGTACATTACATATTACAAGCTATGATTTATTATAGATGTACCATATTGAGTTGTTGGGCCAGGTTGGAGTTGGCAGTTAACATTTTAATATTACTCTGTATTTGTTGCCATCTCTACTTCAATGCCTTTAGCTGCAATTTGCAAGGTTATATTCTACCAAGATTAAGTAGGGTTTTAGGTATGCAATTCTCCTCCCACCTTTTATTTCACATAACTTTTTCTATTCACAAGGACTACTTTTGCCGTAGCTAATTTGATGTTGTGCTTTCCAGGAATCTGAGAATTTGCAGGAATCTGAGAATTTGCAGGAATCTGAAACTTCCTAGTGTATATGTTGGGAAACTCTCACAAGTAGAGCATTACATATGAAAAAAGATACAGCCATGAGATCAGGTGCATCCTATTCAACTTAGGACATTTCCTTCCTGAGAAAGCCTTGAAATGGCAAATGTTGGATGATGTATGGTAAATGACATGTTCTCTCTCTTGCTAGTTGGGGGTCCCATCTTCCAAAATCATTCTCTCTTAAAGCCATCGTTGTTATGTTATAATAGTTACCTTGATATGCTAAATGCATAAAGAAATCATATATATATTCTGTTTTTCTCTCATCGGCTTGATTTCTGCTGCCTTTTTTAAAAGTGTCTGCCTCTGCAATTGGCACTGGTGATAAAGTTGGAGACCTGATTACTGCGATCTCAGGAAAGCCTATTTGTGTGTGCGTTCTTTGTTTGTTTGTGGAATTGGGACTTCCCTTGGTATGACTGTCTTTTGATTGAACTATGTCACTTAGATTAAAAATCAATGTAACATTAATATTCTTTTGTGAACGAGGCATGAGGAAAAAATTAGTGCAGAGTTGACTTGTGACTAACGGAAATCAAGCTACGTACATAGCCCTAATAATGGACAATATGTATTTAACATGGTTACTTTTGCTGATAAATCAGCTCCATTTGCTATGTCTTGTTTATTTTTGTAAAGATGTTATTTCAGAATCAAACTTCATTCCTGAGGTAACAATATCCAATGATTCAGGTTTTGCCTGAAGGCATATTATTGGTTTATTTGGTACAAATGATTGACTTTGTGTAGAGATTCATGTTATTGCCAGTTTTTGTTTAATTTTTTATTTCAAAGTAGGCCATTTAAATCATAGAACTTTTAATAAGGAATACTACGAGTTTTAACAAAATTTCAAAATTGTCTTTGGAAAGACTAAAGAAATAAACAGCAAATGTGGTGTACTTTTTAGAAAATGCAATAAATCTGTAGTTGTAACAATTGTTGTTAACATAGAAGTACATTGTGATTTAAACTGCAAATACAAGAATATTTCTCAGGATGATGGTAAGACTTTGTTTTAAGTATGATATGGGAAAGAACAGTTTGAATAGACCTTTAATCCTGGGTAATTAAATTACTCTCAAATTTCATTATTTTATTCATAATGGAAAAATCATGGTAAGTTGTAAATAACTTCTTTGGCCAGTGTAAAAATTTTATATACATTTTTATCTTTTGGCTACACATTTTTCACTCTCGATGAATATAGCAAGGAAGTCTTGCTCATTGCTTTGGGGCCTCTTATTTGAAGATGTCTTTGCTTGTTGAAAGCATGTATAAAACTAATCTGAAACGCAATAGTGGTTAAAGCATGTATAAATTTTGATTTAACAGTAATGGTTTTGATGTCAATTTGAGTATACAAGAAGCTTAAAACAATCTTTCTAATGTCTGAAACATATGTTGTCTGTAGTATGAAAATTTTCAGTGTTATAATTTGTATTTGAGGTTTGTAAGCTCCCCATTTAGAACAGAAATAAAACAAAAATAAAATATATCTAAGTTATCAATGTATCTAATTTGATATATTAGCACCCTTTAACCTGATTAGTTGAGTGTAAGATATGCAAAGAAAAGACTGATCTAGAAAGATTCACAGTTTTAATTTCTAGTTTCAGAATATTTTCTCTGCCAATGATTAACTGTTCCTTGAGAAGAAAAACTACCTTAGATTTTGATGCATCTTTCATACAAATCCACTTAACCTTCCTAATTCCTTTTACTTTTAAGAGTGTAATGTAGTATTGAGTTTCATTGCAGAATCTAGAAAAATTTGCACTTAGAATTTGAAATTATACAATAGACATAATCTCAAGAATGATCTCAGAATTAGTTCATATTTGTGTCTTGATTAATCTAGTGAACAATTATGTTTATGTTGACACCTCTTTATGACACACTTTGACCTATCAAAGGATTATTCCATTAATTCAAGAGATTTAAAGATGTGAGTGTATGGTTTCTCATATAGTAGAGTTAAAATATTAAATTATGATGATAAAGAAAAAATATTATGAATCAATATAATTGGTTGATTTAAGAATGTTAGAATGACTTTCTATGTGCTAGAGTTGGTAGAAAAAAAGTAATACTAAAAGGTTTTCAGCTTTTGTTGTGAAATATTGTTGGTATGAACTGTCCTTGGGCTGTCATTATAGCTCTCTCTTATTTAAAACATTTTTTGGGCAGAAAGAAAATTACTATGCTTTGATGAATGAGCTACACTAAAGCCAAGGTAAAACATATGTAACAAAAATAATTTCACTTTTTAATTGGAAAAATAAACCATGCAATCCCATTTTTGGATTCACCATGAACAGTACTATGAAAGAACATGGACTAGAGTTTAAGACTTGTTATTATAATGTGTATTTAAAATAGACCAGTTAAAGGCATTATAATATAGTGGTATTTTAGAGTTAAAGTGAAGATTATAGATAATCTTTAATATGTATGATAGACTATTATGGCATTGATTATAATTTTTACTCACAAAAAAATCAGAATAATATTAGGTTCTAAAGTGAAGTTGAAGTCCATTTTAAGTATACAGATCACTTATGAGTAGGGTTGTCGAATCTCCCAGATTTACAGGGATTTGACAGTGATATGTAAAATCTCCTGCCTCCAAGACTGAGGTGTTTTCTCCAGCTTTTACTCAACCATCCTCCCTGCCAAATGCTGAAAGGTGGCTTGCAGGGTATTAATGTAGATGTCGAGCTAGGTTTGCTTTACAGTTCCTACATTAATTTATTGATTTTCGCAACTTTTTCTTTCATAGTATAATGCTAGCAGTCCTCTCTAATCTAAATTATGTTTTGTCTCAAGATATATGGAAATATTTTCTTTAAATAGTGATACCATTGGCTAATTTCTATTACTCTTTTGCGGAAATAGTGTTAATCAAAACTATATCTCTGGTTAGAGTTAGTTAAATTGTGATTAATTTGCACATTTATACTGTTCATAAATTAAGTATAAATATTCTGTGGTAGTTCAAGTTGTGCTTTAAACAATCTCCTGGAATTTACTACTCTTGAAGTGGACAACATATGAATCAACTCTTTGGGAGTTGACAATCCTACTTGTAAGGCACCTATGCAACCATTAGCTGGCTGCCCAGGGAACCCTGTTTCTCTCCTAGATTGTATTTAATGTAACCTTACAACTAATGGATGACAACCGGATTAGTTGTCAAAACTTGATCTGTAATGACAAAGGGAATTGACCTGCATGACAGCTCAAGTGTGGTTCATACAAATGAATACTTGCTGAGGAGGTAGGAGACTTGGTAGAATGTCTTTTTAAAAAAATCTGAAAAATAGATGATGGAATGGAATTGAAAAAAGGAAGCAATGGATTTGAAAGTCATGGTGGCTGTAATCAAGTGTGGTGATTGCAATGAGGACACAGCAACTTGGGTAACATAAGTGAAGAATAAAGGATATAAAATGTAGGATAGCTCAACTCAGAAAGAGTAGTAATGGAAAACATGATTATTATACATAAATAATCACTAACTGTATGTACATTGATGTAAAGGATGTCCCAAAAGTAAATTTCCCTGTAGCAAATGAAATTTTCAACAAAAGTAGTTATTCAATACTTAGTTTTTCAAATTAATCTAAATTTTTCCAACAGTTTTGGTATCGTGGTAACTTTATTTTAATGTTGCAATACTTTCCTGTGTAATCCCTAGCCCAGCAATCCATTTCCCTGTACAGTTTGTGATCACTATCAAATAGTGGACCTTAAAGATGTTTTTGAGGTTTGGAAATGGGAGGTAATATCTAATGTTAAGGTGAGAGAGTATGCTGGATATTCAAAAAATTCTATTTCATATTCTAAAGCGCCTGCCCTGTTTCACAGGCAGAATATATGGCTCTTGGGGGTTGCCATGGGAGAGCAAAACTTAGTTTGACAAAGATGTTGCCATTTGCTTTATATGGCTCATTGGAGATTCATTGGAAAATAAGCAGTCAACACAATCAAGTAAAATAAATTAAGGTCTCAGGGCAGGTTTAATTTCTCCACTCCTTTGCTGTCCTAAAAATGGTAGACATCTCTTTTCCAGCTAATATAAATACTTTTGCTTTTTGGGAGCACCAAATCTGGCTTTTCCTTTTGATTCTGGGGTTAAATGATGCATCCATGTTTTATCCCTGGGGATTATCTGAAGAAACAACGCTTTTTTTGTTTGGTATCCGTGAGAGACACTAGCAGAAGATTTCAGACTGAGAAAAGGAGGTGCTGCTAAGATAATGAAAATGCCATGAAAAATTAAGGGATTATGTCAAAACTTGAAGCAATGGATATAAATAATGAATGAATTCTTTTATGAAACTGAATTTTGATTTTCTGTAGCATTGGGAAACTTTGGATGCCACTCATATAATATGTTTTGAGCATAAGCAGTTATATCAGAAATCAGAACAAATTAAACAAGTAATTAAGTAGCAGGTCATGCAAAAAAGGCTAGGCACACAAGCAAGACAAAGTAAAAAGTTAACCATAATAAATAATCTGTGAGAAACAAAGCAAGATTAATGAGCTTGACATGTCAGGTTTGAAGCAGGTATGGTTTTAAGAACACAGTTTATGATTATAATAATAAGAAAAAATAAAAATCAGGACTTGAATAGCATGAATACTCTTTAAAGACAACACCTACTTCTTTGCCCACACAAAAAATAAAAAAAGAAATGCACAAACATTTACTCTCAGTAGAGAGCTCATAGTTAATGTAGAAGTAATTTTCAACAAGTGATTATGTGCTACTCTCTTGAAGTAACGCAAGGATTTGATTTCCATTACAGATGGGGGAAAGCATTATAAAAATCTTATGACAATAGCTTTTATCCCTGGCAAGCAAACTTCATACTCTTCTATTAAGTATGGAGATCCTACTTTTTTCTTGTCAGATGGCTGTGATAACATTATTATTTAAAAGAGGGAGGTTTTTTAAGATTTAAAATATGAATAGAGTTCATTAATTATAGGGACTAGAGTTAAACTGTATATGTGGAGGGTGAAGCTGTAATAGCTGGTGAGCAACAAAAGAAAAGATAAACATTTTGAAATATATTTATATATATATAGAATTGACATATATTATTAGAAACATTTTTGGATAAAAGTTTAAGTTAGGATGCTATTATTTTGGAATGAATAATGTTAATTTGTATTAATGTGTTCAAAACTTGGTTGGGTAATGGAACTTGTCTAGCAAAAATATAAAGGAAAATGTCAACTACAATTTTACACTAGGTAACCAGTATCAACTAACTAAACAACCATCAGGCACAATAACATTTATGTATGCAACTGTAATTTAAAAGAAAGTTTGGGAGGGAGTAGTGATTTAATAAGGTTATGAGATGTTATATATTTGCTGATGAGTGCAGTGCTGATTTAGTAGGTGCTGAAGCTCTGATGAGCATGACAAAAGCCTGTTATTTGTTTCTAAATATGCATCATGATTAAATATTTCATATTTACACTCACTAATTATTATGAAATATAATTATAAAACAAATAAAAATAGCAATCATGCAATTATCAGTTTAATACTATAAAATTTTTCTGTCACAATCAACCATCAACGTTAAATTCTTTTCATCCACTCTCCTTTTCCCCAACAACATCCTCTTGCAGAGGTGCTACTCTTTGCCAGAGTGCTACTCCAGTAACCTCTGGCAGCATTGCGACATTAATGCTGCTCCCCTTCAGGATCATCACGTTATTTGTATAGTTTATTTATAACACTTTTCCAGATAAACTTTCAGATCCTTCCCAACACTACAGAAAATACCCCTTTCATTCTAGCTATGCAGCCTTCCCTATAGTTCACATGAATTTATTTTCCAAACATTACAGAACCTCTCTTTCCTGTTTCTGCCATGCAAACTCCCCATGTAATCTATTCCAACTACTTTCAGTTAATTCATACATTTCTCCTGATAAATTTTGCTTTCATACAACTAACTGGGCAAAGGACAATTTTATATACAGCCATTTTCACCAATTTCAATAGTTCCTTACATTTTACCATCTACTACCCTCTGCTCTTGTACATGCTATCCAACAAAATTTGCAACTACTTTGGCAATTCCTCAATCAATTCAGTAATATTAGCGTTGAGCAGTATCTACTCTTCAATCATCCCAAATTCCAAACCTCCAAGATACTCTCAGATTTCTCTCACACTACTATCCATGTACATATTAAACAGCCACATAGACATCATGTGACGTAATCTAACATCTCTTTCAATCTTAAAACACTCTTTCTGCTCACAACTCACTCTAACAGGTTTTCCACCCTCATTGCTGTAATCAACAATTCATCCACCTCATACTCTGGCAAAACTCCCAAAACACCTCCTGTTTACTTTATCGTATGCCCTTTCAAAATCAATAGATTTACTGTACACTTTCTTCCTCACACCTACACTTGAAGAGAAAAAATTTGATTTGTGCATCCTTTGCCTATCTTAGAACTATAATGTGACCTACCAAATTTTATTCATGATGAACATCCATGTAAGGTCCATCAATGTAGGGGTTGATATATTTGATCTCTAATAATTGAATTGTCTTAATGCGAAATAATTTGAAAGAATTCTTCTACTTTAGAGTTTTTAACAACCATTGCTGGTTGGAATTCCCTAACGATTAGTTTGCTTGTCAACTATGGCTCTTTGGAGCTTTTCTCAAAACTGTAATGTATTATCACAACCATGTTTTTTTCCTCATAGATTTTAGAGCTCCCTTTCTTGTTTTATATCAATATTTTTTAGACACCTCATGTACTTTTTATCTCGCCTTACTTTTAGTCTAGTGGACAATTCTGAAGTGTAAAAAGTGTGCTGATATAATCCCTGATAATTTATTGAGATCCTCAAAGGCACTTTTCTAACACTCCAGAGTATCACGTTTTTCAAGAAATCTTATACAACAAAAAGCATTGATTAATTTTATTAATTATTTACTGAAAATTTGTAATGAATACGTAAGGAAATGTATAAGACCACTGAAACATTGAGGACTAGGGATATCAACTCATTTGCTGTGGGACTACATTCCTTTCTTAAGGCCTTCTGACATCTATGCATTTAGGTATGAGGTAAATCAACCACATGACTATAGAGGAACAGTTCATGCAGAAGGTATGTTGCTCGTGTTGAACCTGTTAAATGAAAGGAGTGATATAAAGTGCAATTCAGAGATTATTCATTGTTTAAAATAGAAGCTATGAACACATTTATAATCGAGAAGCAATTGCTGTGAGTTTATCAAGTCACATTCAAGAAAGAATCATTTAATTTGGCAATCATTCCTGTGAGAATGGTTAGGAACAGCTGTGAGATCAATTAAGGAAAAAAAATCTAAGAAATGCATATGGCTGTATTGTGACTTAGGTTGGTAGGTTTCAAATTAATTTGAGTTAACGGAAAAGATGAAATCCAGAGAACTATAGAATCCTATTAGTATATATGTTCTAGTAATTAACACAGCGTATAGAATATTTTGTACTAATATCACAGTACATGTAGTTGAACCATTGAAATACAAGTATGTAACTTAAATATCAAATCATATTAGTGATGGAAACTGCTAGAACAAACTTTGATGGTACACGTTTAGGTAAGTAGCAGATTGGATTGAGTGTTTTTTTTTGTGAATGGTTACTTTAAAGCAGAACAAAGAAAAGAATGTATAAAATATGCAAGATGTTCTTTCATATCAAATTAATTTTTCAAATTCAAAAAGTTCAATGGTATTAAGTAACTGATTGATAGTAAAACTAAGGTTTCATTAACTTTTAAAGTTCTCAGTAATTATAACAACTTGCTAATATAACTATCCATTCAATTACTGTGATTTACTACCAGTCATTGAACTATTACCTTCCTTCAGTCCTTTTTCAGAAGAATTCTCTCCTTACAAGGGAACATCACATAAACTTCTTAGCTGGAGGATACCTAAGCAGCTGGAAGCATCACTGCCCATGTGCATGACATCCTTAAGGAAGAATTGATTAGAGTTCTCATATCTACCTCTCATCTCTATGTAACCTCAGGTGTTATAAGTATATTTCCAAGGATAGTAATTTGTTTTAGATTGCATTAGAATAGTACTAAGAGATGTCACTTGACTTAAAAATATATTAAGAAAGTGAATTCCAGTGAGTTGACAAATATGCAGAAAAATTAACATTATTCCCGATAATGTTATGATGTAACAATACTAGTCATGAATAAGAATAAAAATATTATTAGTGGGAATTACCAAGTGTTTCTCTTTACAGTGTTGTCAAATATGCAGTAGTTAGAAAACAGGAAAAGCAATTATATAGTTTTAAAAGCTAAATTTTGCATTATCCACCACAATTTATATGAAGATGTTACAAGGAACAATAAAAAAAGAAAACTACAATTTTTGTTTTAAATATTTTTCTTTCATCTGTAACATAAAATAATTATCTTCAAGATCAAGCTGAAAACTGCATCTATCTTCCAAGTCTTATCCACAGTGTACATCAAACTAAAATAAAAGTCAGCTACTGCGCATAAAATCACACGTGAACCCAAGGATAAACAGAACAGACATTCATTCTTGGGTTTTAGGTGCACATCTCTTCGTGCAAAGTTAAACACCTTTCCGTCCTTTACGTAAAGATATGTTCCAAAGACACAGCTAGACATTTTCTGTATGCAAAGCTGTGTGAGGAAACCGAAAAAATGTTAACAACACGTTAGTCTAAAAAATGTCATTAAATATTAGCCATCATTTTAAAGTTATTACGGGAACTTTATTTATATATGAGACAGGTGAACGACATGAAAAATTAAGATAATTTAGAGCACAGTTTATGAAAAAGGAAAAACAATCCACCTAATTTGGTATTTATATACATTTTCGTTGATGGATTCGTTGATTTCGTTAATGGATGGATTCCCTGTGTTGCAGTTTATTATTAAGGATTAGACCATCCTAAATGAATATCTAATGAGAGAGTACTTAATTTATTATGAGCTCTACATTGGGGAGGAAATGTTCTGCACTAAAGGAGAAGCAGAGAATCGATCGCATTGTGAGCCAAATGCGAAGGATTAAGCCTCTTATGACAATTTAGGCGTAAAGCTATACTTTTCATGAATTGAACTGAATGATTTCAATTTAACTCTTACTGTTGATCGGGAATGAAATTCAGCAGTTCGTGCGCTAGCTCAACAAGAACTTCATTCGCTTTCCGTAGACACGTTTTGCTAGCGAGATGGAAAGTGGGTGAACTGGTCTACTCCACCGAAGGACACTTCTTCCGAGTTGAAATGCAGATCACGGATGAAAATAAGTAGTGAATAGGGGAAAGGATTCCAAAATCAAGAAGTGAATCGAGTTGAAAACAAACCACAGAGATAAGCAGTTTAAAAGAGATAAATCGAATGCACCATTAGTAACTTTTCCTTGATTGTGAATATGTTATAAAAAAACAAAGATAATGCTATAGATTACAGAAAGCAGGTACTCTAAGTATTAATGGTTTTCTAAGATACACGGAGATAAACATCTCGTCCATAAGCTAANTCAGTGGTTAGAATACCTGCCCGGAAAGTGGGAGACCTGGGTTCGAGTCCCAGTCGTGTCGCTATTTTTCACACTTGTTATTCCTTATGTGCAGTTATTACCATAATTCAGGTATTCAGTGATACTTGTCAGAACAAACTCAGTGAAAGTAGAGGCAAAAATCTTTAGGCCATTCCACAGTAATTACTATGGGGACCTCTAAAACTAGTCATGCATACAATACTTTCATATTTTTATGTAATTGAAATCATAAATTAGGGTAAATGTAAAGAGCTTTTGTCAGTTTCATTTCCTATCTGATACTAATTCTATCAAAGTCTTGAGACTAATAGTAATAACAAGTGCATTACAACCCTGAATAAAATAGATTTTATTGGCAGACTTTTAAAATATTTGAATAAGGCCCATCAATACACTTCTGGGTGATAGTATGAAATGAGTTATAATTCTTAAATAATATACAAAGAATTTATAAAACTCAACAGTTTATTTATACACAATGAATAACAGAATTAGAGAAAATTCAAAGGGAGATCATATCATGAAAAACTATAAAATTCTATAGTTGAAACTTAAGTCTCAATGTCATAGAGATAAATTACTACCACTTAACAAAAAATCAATAAATAGAGGAATCATAAAATTCGGTAATGAGTTAATCTTTAATATAATACAGAAAAACTGCACAAGTACCCTCTTATTTTATGTTAGCACGCAACTTCATTACTCGGAACACAATAAAAAACTACTTTTGGCTATGTTTACTATGATTTGTCTCATCCCTTTCATCATTTGCACTTGATTCATCTATTGATATATATTTAATGCCTACGATTTCCAAGTTCGGGAGAACATCTTCGAGCATCAGGCACGATAACTCGAAGTTTTTATCATCATTCGGATTGGAAACCAACAGTTTTTTCAAGTTTCTGCAATAGAAAAACTTTCAAATTAATCTCTATTATAATTCGACAATAGTGATATTTTGAGACTCATGGTTCTCATTCTCTAATATTAAGCGGAATACATTAATAATTTTTCCAGGTTAATCATAATAAGGTCAAAATTAATTATAGGGTAAAACATCCTATGTATACACAATTCATTTTTAAATAGGTACGATCTAAGAATTTTAAATAGGTTGAGCATCAAAGTTGATGTTTTCAATACAATTTACTCACGTCATGCGGTATAAGCAGCCTAATCCCATCGCAGAAATTTTCGGACAGTCTGTTATGTCCAGATATTCCAAAGTGTCTTGAAAGTGGCCACTAACACGATCCAGACACCAATTGTCTATGTTAGGACAACCGGCAAAACTAAGCCATTTCAGCCTTTTTAAATTAACTAAGAGAAAGATTCTTGTATAAAATTTGGCAATTCACTCATAAATAGCGAAAGTCTTTATTACCCGCGAGAAACTTACTTAAATTTATAAGCCCATCGTAATGTAGACTCATTTTCGAGGCATCGATGGCTTCAACGCATAACATAGGATCAAATTTCTCAGGGAGATCGTACTCCTCATCTTCATCTTTGCGTATCCATTCCTCTTTACCATAGAATTTAATTGCACCGTTTCGGAAGACAACAAAATGCGCTGCTGATAAATCATTTCCCAAGATTTGAACTCGTTCTGGTATATATCTGAAAGAAAAATAAATCATTGCCTAGACTACTAACACACGTTTAATATCTTTTTCTTTTCCTGAGTATGTCACAGAGGATGTCATTAGCGTTGCTAGAAATTTACCTTTCGTTTATTATTTCTAAGTCTTCTTTGGCTCTTTTCCACCATCGCTTTATGCTCGAGGGCCGGAGATCTATCTTAGTCTGAACCAAGTTCAAGTATTCTGAGCTAGGGCCTGAACCTACTCTAAAGACTCCAAGAGCGCTTTGCCACTCGCCTTCGCGGTTTATCCAGGGTCTGTTTTAGGAGATGATGTGCATTTATGAGTAATAAAATACATTTTAAAACTTAATAAATATACAGAAACAGAACTTACGTTCTCCACTTTTTTCTGTTTCCTTCAGAACAGTATCGACGTGTGGCATTGTTTGTAGGCCTCAAAAAGGTATTAAGTCGCGTTAATTTGGAAGTGAACATTGCTCTTAATTCAAATATGGAAAATTCTATTGATACGATTTCTGTTGTCTTCAAAAAATCCGGCTAACCACGAGCAACATTTACGGCCAACGCTAGTCAATTATAATTTCCGTATTTCTTTGTTATGCCGCCATTTCTTGAATTGCTTGTAATTGATATTTGAATTCGTGGGGCATTAAGTAACATTAACTTTTATTGTAATGACCACAATTTATTGGTTTCGTGAAAGTTCGCCTATTATGAAATGCAGCTGTGAATTGGTGATCATGATCGAAGTATGAATATGTTTCTTAGAGATAAATGCATTACTTAAGTTGATGTAACCGCATGAATTACAATTCTTTAGTTAGCATGAATGTTTTGATTACCGCATTTAATTAACAAAATTCTTTTATTCTTTTGTTGATAGATGTTTCTTGCATGTTAAGACTGTAATAGCTGTTTAATAACTCAAATTTTTTGTCTCAAATTCTTGTATTAAAGGAAGGTTTTATGTATGTACAGATTAAAATTTTTTGTGAAACTTCGGCTATCCTTTAGAGGTGTCGTTGATGTAATTTTTGATTAACTCTAACGAAATTTTCTTTACCCTACTACTGACTCACTAGTATATCTGCGATTTCCTGGGAAGTTTAATTTCTCTACAAATATTATTATTTTGTATTTATCTTCATTGTAGGTACTTTTTATAGGTATGTTCTTGTGAAATACTATCATTGGAACTCTTTGAAGAATGATAATGTCAGGAAAAATTGGTTACCTCATCTTACTAAAGGTAATATGTCTCAATAGGATTTACATGTAATATTAAGAATAATTAGATAAAGCAAAGAATCCATGAGATTCTCTTGTATAACTTCTTCCTTGCAGAAAATTAACCAGATCTCTATCCCTCCCATATTCCTCTCTACCCTTCTGCTTCCTTAAAATGTACCCTTTACTAAATCATATTTCACGGAGGAAGGCATCATGTTGTGGAAATCCATCAATCAATCATGGAAATCCATCGACCAGAAAGTGAGACAGTTCTTTTTCTATCTCAATTTCTGGTTGAACTATGTTTACTTTTCAACAGAATTGCTTGGTAAATGAATACATCTCTGGCAAAAATGAACATGTTTTTGTAAAGCCACTGCTGAAGAGGTCCTTACTTTGTTTCCACAAGCAGCCTCTCAATGCTTTCATTGGATTAGTAGTTTTGTCCATGAAGACCGGTAAGTTTCAGCAATAGATTGGAGTTAGAGGATTGATAGAGGGTGCCCATTCTGGACTGTATGATGGATTCTTCTGAGTGGTCAAATTCAGTTTTTTAAGACCTACTGAGGTGGCATGCAAAGTGGGTGCCCTGGCATTGTTAAAGGAGAACATTCCCTTTACACTTTTAAATCATTCTCAGCCATTGTTTTAAAGTTTGTAGCACCTTTGCTGTTGTTTTCTTGTTGAAATATTGGAAAATCTGTGCACAATGGATACCTAAAATGCCAATACCTGAAATGAAAACTGTGAGACAGACTACTGCATCTACCTCACAGTTCAGACTTGGCACCCTTGAACTTCTATCTTTTCCCAGAACCTAAAGATCTTTGGGGACACTACTAAGAATCAGATGCAGTTGTTTAGAGGACATTAGAAAACTTTCTCTAAAATTAAGCATTAGGGCTCTGCATTATTCATTGTATATGTGCGTTGCCATTCCTAGCTTCTGGAAGTCTGCTATGAAATTGGCATCATAGCTGTCTTGTATATGTACAGGAATTGTGCCATCTTTTATGGTTCCTCTGATGTACTACATAATTTCCCATCATGATCTCAGAAATGCAAGAAGAGATTGTTATGCCAAGGTAGCTCAATTGGTTTGAACAGCTGCCAGGCAATTGGGATCTGGATTCTAATCTTGGTTTCATCAACTTTTCCTTCCATTCATTCTTTATTTTTTTTTATACTTGAAAGGGTCAGTACAAATCTTGAACTTTTCCAAGCCTTAGAATTTTAATTGCAATAATTTCTCATCTTGCATCAAAGCAAAGATTTTTAATCATGGTTGTGGTAACCAGGTATTAGATTGAGATGTATTCAACTTGTTGATGAGATCGGAAGAAAGTGTTTTTTGTTTTCAGGCCCAGAAGTTTCTAACCTGACTATGACAATATTCTACATCAGAGCTGGCCCAAGATAGCAAGCTGGGTGTTTGCACTGTGTGCCAAAGTTTGGGGTGGGGGGCACATGATCAAAACCTGTGTGTTAAGAAGTTTTTGATAAGTTTTTCTTTAGTAGAATTGTTGAATTTATTCTAAATAGAAATGTTAATGAATCAGTCAATCGCAAGATATGATAATAGTCCATTGTTAAGGCATGTACATTCACTTTCAATAAATATCTTCAATTTAAGAATTCTTGTTATAGTACTGTTAAGAGTGCTTTGACAACTTAGGTCATCTTGCATGTGAGCCCTCAATGGGAATAGAACCCAGGACTGCTTTCACAGAAGATGAATGTGGTGCCCACTTGGCTATATGGGAGCTGCTCTAGTTATAGTATTTTGAGCAATATTAGAGATATTACCTTAATATAATGTATATATGAGATTAAATATAATGAATAACAAAAATATTACTTTAATACATGAGTTTTTGAAAATTTTTTAATGTAATATAAATCAAAGGGGCTCCTATGTGACACCATGCCTGGCATGGCAGTACAACTTGGGCTGGCCCTGATCTAGATGGATCTAGTTTATTTTTGGAAGTCGCTCACTGGCTTGCTTGAAGAAAAAACCCAATGATCTAAGTTGTAATATTAAGACCTTATTGTAAAAATATTAGTTTTACTTTTATTTTCATATTATTTTAACAAGTATAAATCCTATGTTTGTGTTCCTGTATTTATGGTATATGGATACAATATGAAGTGGTTTTTAAAATAATGAGAGGAATACTATTCATAGGCAATTTATTGGCTATGATTTTAAAATGAAGGAGATAATTCATCTTTGCCTTGAAAAAATGAGAAATAAGCTAAACTCATAAGATGTCCTCCCTTGAGTATAATATTATTATTGTTGATATGGTCTGAAATTACATGAATAAAGAGTAAAATTTATTAGAATACTAAAAGATTAAGTTAATTGGATTATAATGGGTAGAACCAATACTATGTTACTGTAAAGGTACAAAGTTTACCCTTCAATCTTGTTGATGGCTGTTCATAATGTAATCCCTGATCGTATCATCTGTGGTGCAAATAACCTTATCTGTTGAGGCACCAATGAAATTAATTCTTGTGCTGCCCATATCATCTGTATTGATTGTTGCATAAAAATGTCAATTCTGAGGAATTATCTTTTGGTATTGAATGTAAAGCTCAATCGAACATTGACCACTCCATTTGATAAAGTGAAATCACTTAGTATGGTTTAGTTTGTTAAAACCAGAAGGGCTTTTAATTTGACATAGTTATATAATTGAAGGATGGGTTTTGGAATTTGCAGTAATATATTTGAAGGAATTGAAGTGAGTAATAAACTTTGGAATGTGTCACATCTATATTATGATTTCTTCCAGCATTTCAAAACTATATTCTCATTTTATTCAAAATTGGATTTTATGGAATATTTGTCTCAGTTGGGGCTTTGGAGCCTTTTTATTTTCTTTTGTATCTTTAATGAAAATTCATCTCATTGGCATTGGTATTAAATATTGATGAGAAAATCAGAAATATAATTTTAGTTTAAGGAAACGTATTTCTTTTTCAAGTAGAAACATTATCCTCTTAAACTAATTCAATACATATAATGTTGGATGAATAACCCTTGAAAATCTTTGGTAGGCTTAGACAATTTGATGATATTTTATTTTGCCCATTGATTTGTGAAGTTTGGTCACCTCTTCTCTATTTAAATGGTTTTAAGATGGCTCTTTGAAAAGTTCAGCAGGAAGCGAGTCATTGCCTGCAGCCTTCTTGTCCTTCATGGTCCTAACTGCATAATCAAATTCATCTCGCAGAATACTTTCGCCCATATCTTTTTGGTCTATGAACCCCTCATCTTCGATCATGTCATTCTTAATCGTGTGTCTGTCTTCCCCATACAGTTTTTCCAAGTATAGTCTCCACGTCTCAGCTATTTCTTCTTGTTCATAGACCATTTTATTGTTTACATTTAACAGGGCGTTGTATATCATCCTCCTATTCTCAAAGAAACACTTCACTGTTTCATACGCCGCCTCAAACCTGCCGGCTTTCATGAGGTCCTCAAATTCCTTGCACCTGTTTTGCAGGAACATTTCTTTGTCCTTTCTCACTTTCCTGATTACCGCATTGCGTAGTCTCCTGTATTCTTGCTTTCCTCGTTTGTTGTGGCATTTTTTAATTCCCTTCTTCGTTCTATCATTAACATTAGTTCTTCAGTCACCCACTCTTTATTTTTTATAACTTTCTGCTTTTCAAGAATCTCGTCTGCGGCCTTAGTCATCTCCATTTTGATCTTAGCCCATTTAACTTTAACATCTGTGTCTTCCTCAATAGCCATACTCTCGTCCGTTTTGGCAGCAAATAATATTCTTATGTTTCCAATTTTTAGTTTTTCCAGGTTCCAATTTGTGGTCTTCTTTGTCTTTTCCAGCCTCCTTAACTTGAGTTGGCATTCACTCATGACTAAGTTATGGTCAGAATCTATATCAGGACTAGAGTAAGCTCTGCAGTCTTTAATTTGGTTCCTAAATCTATTTTTGACTAGAATGAAGTCTATCTGGTGACGTTTATGATCACCAGGTGCTCTCCATGTGTAACGTCGTCTCTTATGGTGTTGAAATAGGGCGTTAGCCACTAGTGGAAGAACGATACTAGTCAAAATAGATACAAAACCTACAGCATCTATGATAATACAGACATATATGCCCACATCAAATCAAGAAGAAGACCAGTTGGAAGAAGCATATGAAGAACTGGCTAACGCTAACTAACTAACCTTAGCTACTACAAGCTGGTGGTTGGTGCAAAACTCCACAAGTCGATCTCCAAGCTCATTCCTTGTACCAAGTCCATAAGGGCCTACCACTCTTCCATCAGCTCCCTCTCCAACAACAGCAATCCAGTCACCCATTATAAGCAAATTAGCATCTCCTTTGATACCATACATGGTGTTAGCCAGTTCTTCATATGCTTCTTCCAACTGGTCTTTGATTTGATGTGGGCATATATGTCTGTATTATCACAGTTTCTGTAGGTTTGGTATCTATTTTGACTAGTATCATTCTTCCACTATATTGCACATAACCGTTTACTCTCCTTCCCATCTCTTTGTTCAGTACCACTCCAACACCTCCTTGCCTTGCTTTGTTCTTTATAGTTCCTGTGTGAATAACCCGATAGTCTCCACTCCAAAAATCACCATTGTTGGGCCACCTCATTTCGTATATTCCTAAAATGTCAAGTCTCATCTTATTCATTTCAATTTTCAGGTTTCCAAGTTTTCCGTTTCGTAATAAAGTTCGGACATTCCATGTTCCAATTCTTCTACGGAATTTAATAGGTTTCTTCATCAATGCAAAAACTCTATCAGTCCCCTCCCGGAGATCCGAATGGGGGACTATTTTACCTCCGGATTGTTTTACTAGAGCATGTTTCTCCATGACTCATTCAACTGCTGTTACTTGGGATATTCTGTGGATCTTTAATTTGATTTTGTAATATATTTGAAGGAATATATTACAAACTTGGAAGCAAAATCACGTCAGATGGTCGAAGTGATAAAGATCTTATTAGTAGGATTAATCAGGCAAAGGCGCCTTTTAGTAAAAAGTAAATGCTCTTCACATCCAACAATATCAACTTGTGTCTAAGGAAATGCCTCCTCAAGACCTTCGTATACCTACTTAATGGAAGCGAGACATGGACCCTTGGTCCGGATGGAAGAAAAAGGATAGAGGCATTTGAGATGTGGTGCTACCGGAGATCCTCAAGATATCATGGGTAGATAAGGTTACCAACAAAGAGGTATTACGGAGAGCTGAATAAGTGCCATGCCTGTGGAGCACAATGAGAAGGAGATGAGACTCTTGGATAGGCCACATCCTAAGACGTGAAGGATTGCTTGCAACAATATTGGAAGGCTCAATAAGGGGCACCAATGCGAGAGGTAGACCGAGAAAGGAATACATCGATCAAATTGTAGAGGATATGGGCTGCCATTCCTACTTAGAGTTAAAGAGACTGGTACAAGATCGGGAGGAGTGGAGACGGAAAACAACTGCTGCAAACCAATCTTCGGATTGTTAACTGGAGAAGAAGAAGATGGTTTTGAATTTCAATATAGAAAGGTACTAACTGCAAATAATTGATGCCTATTAGTCTTAAAGTCTTGTAAGTCCCTGAATGTGATTGAAACAATGTAATCCATGCCACCTTTAGGGTTTGGCCCTAAAGATGTCTACTGATTTGGCAAATTTGGAAACCTTAGGTTCAAACTTGCACTCACCCTGCTGACTATCTCAGAGGAATTTTTCTGTAATTTTAACCTTTTCCATATATCCTTGGAGAACATTGTATGTTAAAGTTCCTCTTGTATTTCACAGGCAAGTAGTTGCTGATTATGATAAAACCCTTGCTCCCCATCATAGTACCCTGTAATATTTTTCTTTTGTGAGGGGAAAAATAATTACTTTGAGCACTTATATAACAGAGCAGTGCTATGCTTCCCAAAGCAGGCAATAATATCGAAACTCATGAATAATTAGTAAAAAGGCAAATCCAACTATTCAATTCCAACTGCCATGTTGTGCAGTACATCTTATCAGTCTATAAAATGAAGAAGTTCAAAAGTTAGGTTTTATTTGTAGTAACTGTTATTATAAATTTTTATTATCTTTCAAACATTTTCTTAAAAATCTCTTATTTATCTTTCAACAAAAGATAGACATCATTTAATAAAACTTCCATAGTTTTTCATGTAGTTTTTGTAAAAATATATCATGAAAACGATTGAACTTATATAAAGTTCCATACCACACACAATAGTCATGGGGCACTCACGTTTGCATTCACTGTTCATAACAACTTTTTAAACTATAAATATTAATGCCTTCTTAAGTAAAAAGGTCTCATTGAGCTTTAGCATGGGAAAAATTTCTTGAAAATCCAATTTCCAAAGGTAGTTGATTATTTTATGATTTTTCTTCACAAATCTTCATCGAAACTAATTTGATATTTTAGAGATATGAAAAAGGAGATGCAGTGAACAATCATTCACTGATTTTGGCTGAGAAAATAACCAAGGAAATTAAATTTTGATTTACCTCTCCATTTGCATGATTAAGTAAATTCCTATTAGTTTAACTGTGGATATTGTTATCAATTATTATATTTTATGAAATATAAAATTATACAATTTTTTAATATCTGCAACTATTTCAATAATAAAAATATTCTCAAGAATTGAGATGATTGACTTAGAAAATATCGAACATGAGATTAAAGAATACTTGAACTTATAAAAAGAATTCAGCAAAATATGCAATATATGGAATTAGAAAGGAACATCTCCTGATTGTTTTGATTCAAGTGAAGAGGTAAAATAGGAGAAATTAACTTTCCCTATGATAACACAGTTAGTATTCAACACATCTTCTTGATTATCTGAAGTGTTTCCTTCAAAGAGTAACCAATCTTTTCCCCTTATAAGCACCCCACAAAGGTTTTTAAAGTTTTGCACAATCACACCAAACAATGCCGATCTCATTGAGACAGTCATTGTTACACAGGGAAGAATGATCTTCTTTACTAACCAATAACCAATGTCTTCATCAAAGACTCTTGGCATGGCGGTGTCTAAAAGAGGTAGGATCAGATTCAGGTGATTCTGAAAGAGGGGATGAAATCTTATCTCCTTTGAGTGGACCAACTTTCACCCGTCCCTCTTTTGTTGTTATTGTCACACCTTCCGTTGCGCCAGAACTGGGCTTTATCGTGAATGTGACAAGATAACGTTTTGGTCTATCGAGTCTTTGTGTTGGAAGAGAGACGACTTGTTTCTTCTCATTATGACTGAGTTCTAATGTGATTGGCCGAGATGGATCCACATAACGTTGAGACCTCTGTGATCCTCCAATACTTGGCTGATCTTGGATGCTATCTATCTTTGGCAGGAATGACCCTGTGGCAGTGCTTCTTGTAGTGGTAGGCCTCTGTGAGGGCAGTGATTGGTGCACATTTAGAGGGTGCAGATGATGATCATGGTGATGGTATCCTCCTTTGGTTACTGGAAAATAATTTGTTTTGAAATCAGTGAAAAGGAGAAATACATTATTCATGTATTATTCTTATGCTATAGAATGTACTAACAAAGTCTTCCGAGCTATCAATAGCTTTGGAAGGCCAATAAAAGAAGAAAAGAAAATATAGAAAGTTAGTATGATTCTCCAGTAAGCCAGCCCTGCTATGAATTATCAGTAGTCTCCATGTTTTCCTCTGTTAAATGGTTGGATGGTTTTATTTTCTCTAATTTTTTCCTTTATTGAGCTATTTCTGACAAGAAGTAATTAAAATTCATCTAACTAATTTATATTTACTCAAAATTTCATTGGTTTAATGAATTGTGGAGTTATTGAATAATATGCTTTCTGAAAGCATATAAATGATAGGTAATAATATGCTTTCTACCCAAATATATTATTCCTGTTATTGATTCTTGAGCTACATTAATGTTTATTACAATCCATTTTGTATTAGCGAGCTGTTATAATCAATTATTAATGTAAAAATTTTAATTATGATACTTAAAAACTAAATTTTTAAAGATAAAACTCAAAAACCAAGTAATCTCCTTTTAAATACATTCAAGTTAAATTTTTATCTAAGTTGGTTAGTATAACGAATTGAGAAAATGAAAATAGAACATTTACCCGTACCACGTAACAATGAATCATCAGTAGTCTATTGGTTAGTATATTTTTTAATGATGATTTTCTTGACTTTGTTCAAAGTTGATTATTTTCAAAATAAGTTGGGTAATAATAAAAAATCTTTCTCAATCTAATGATGAAGCAGTTTCTGTGTGATCTTGTTAATTCTGAAGTCTTAAGGACTAGTATGTCCATTATTTTCAACAAGAAGGAATGGTCTCCGTTTTTATAATCCCGTGCTAGCAATTATTAGATATATATTTAAATTAACTGAACAAAACTATGACCTGTAAATTAGTTTGAAGTATTAAATTTATAGCTTATTTTATGGCAAGGACTAAGGGGTGCAAAGTATTAAAATGTGTGGATGAATTATACAAGTAAAGCATGTCATACTGTATTTGTAGGCCATCAAGCAGGATAAAACTATAAAAGAAGTCATCAAACTATATATTTCCATTCAGTTTTTTACCTTGTTCACTCAAAATACAAAATTTCAGTTTTGGTTTAATTTTACTTCGGGTATTAGTGATAAACTGCTATGTATTCTCATCAAGTAATAAATCTAGTCATAGATTGAATTACATAAAAGAAATATTTACTAAAAGGTGCAATGTGAACTGTGAATCACTTATTAAAGTAAACATCTTCAATTTCAGTATTTGCATTTTAAAATTGAACTATTCTATTCCAAATAAAATTTGGATTTAGATCAGCTATCATTGATTTTTCCAACAAGACTAGCTCATTTTTACTTCAAATATCAGTTTTTGGTTTGAATTTTTGATTTGATTACACTTTGTTTCGAGATTGTAAATAGCGGCTTTTTTATCAAAGATATTTGGACTATTTGGATATTTAGCCATACAAAAACTGGTGAACTTGAACCTTGTTGATTTGAAAAGTTTATACTGTGGTACCTTGGCTAACAATGGCCTGAGTTAAACAGGCACTTGATTAGCAATGAGTGGCTAAAATAAAAAAAATATCTTGGGTAATGGTGTAGGATTGCCATGCCCTCTGGTGAAGTTTGATAATTAAATTCTGCTTTCAAGAACATTGATATTAGTTATGATAATGTTTTTGGTGGTAAATATATATGAATAAGTTATATCTACCATATTTTTATGACATTTAAATGAGTTTCATCTGCATAATTTATAAGTAGTATGGCTTGGGAAATTGCACCTTGGATGACAACAGGTTTGGTGAATGATGGTAATCCTGAAATGAATTATTAGGTACCACCACATCTTCAAACCTTTACTTCTAATGTATCCTGCTGCAAAATTTTGAATTTATTCCCGTTCTGAATAATGACGCACTTGAAATTAGTTGGAGAAAATTTTCAACATAATCCTGACTCATTATCTTACTGCTATGCTGAATTAAATCTAAAGTTAATCCATCTTGAAATAATCCTACTGAAAGAAAATGGGAAATGAAGCATATTGTATGGTTCACTGAGGTGTTATGAATGAACAGGGTTATGCATGCATGGATGCACTTTTACGGTCTTGTTTTTTCCTTGCTTTATAGTTAACATCATTCTTTAAACTATTCTATATGTTGGTTTTTGGCTGGATTAGGAGTTGATTTAGTTTGCTAGGTTGGAGGGAAATCTTCATTGTCAACACTACTCTAGTTTTTACAGCATAATTGATTATCATGTATACTTAGACCTTTACCTAATATACCTATATACCTATTGTTGGCCTAGACAGAAGAGTGATAGTTAAATAGCATATTATTTTTAGGTTTAGTTGAACTGCAACAATAAAAAATGTCTCTTTCTTCTTTAGAGATAATAACAGGCATTATGCTGAAACAATCCAATTTAATATTGATAATATACTCTTAGATGTCTATTGGAATTTGTTAGGGATGGAAAATAATTAGTTTTCAACCCTAAACTTTTTCAAGAAGCCTTGGCTTTATCTTGAAGGAAAATCAACAAGTGCTAAAATAATTCTGTTATATTCTTTGTAATTTTGTCATTCTCAAGTCTTAGAAAAGTAAAAATCTTGAATTAGTGCCAAAAAATTAAATATTATTGCTTACTTGCTACATTTTCAAATTTCATGCTTCCTGTCCAGAATTATATCTTGAGGTCAAATTGTGTTGGGAATAAAGTTCTTAAGTAGGGTGGTCATTTTTAAGTTTTAAGGTCGTTATCTAGTTTTCTTAAAACTTGAATTTTATGAAGTGATTGATTGATGCCATAGATGTTTTTATGTTTAATCCCAATTTTCCCTACAGGCAAATGTCTATCTATAAAGACAATGCTGCAAAGGATAAAAATTAAAGGTCAAAATGAATAAATGCAAAACTTTGTCCTGACCAGGAGTTGAATTCAGGACTTCAGTGTTTCTGGCTTAGTAATCTACTTCAGGGTGCTACGTATTACTTTACGAATGCCCATTAGCAATTGATTTAGAAATCTTATAGGCACATGAGAAGGGATTTTGCAATTTGGAGTTTAATTATTGCTCGATGAAATCGTTTGACAGCTTGGCTCTATTATGTGAAGATAAACATTTATGATTCCACTCCCAATGAATATAGTGGATTGATTGGTTGAAAACACTCACTGTATGCAGCACATGGAATTCCTGTGTATGCGTGGGCAGCATGGTGGCATCTATGAGTAACATGGGTACACAAGGCAGGATTATCTGGTGGCAAACTGCTTGCTGCTGTCGTTGCTCTTGAACGTCTTAATGTTGAGCTGATTTTTTCCATGTCATCAGTTGTCTGGATTTTTGGTACTAGGTGAGATTCAGATGTCTGAAGTTGTCTCAGTTGATCTACAATAGAAACAATTTTGAAATCAGTATCAACTCACATATCTGTACTGTGTTTTAAAAAATATCTTTGGATAATATAAACACTGTCATAACATCATTACCAATATACAAGATAAAAGGAAGACTTTTAACACAGAAACCATTGAGAATGAGGTCAATGACACTAAAGGAAACATTTTAAAAGTCCATTCAGCATGAGAGAAGAGAAAAATCAACTTTTACAAATTATGACAGAACTTTAATCTTCCATGACCTATCTTTCAACACCAAGCCTCATTGTCAGGTGACCCTCTGGTGATTTTCATATCTGACCTGATGGTCACCTGACGGTCACCTGACCTGATCACCTTTGATCACCTGATAGTCACATAGAAAATTGACGTTCTAAAGTAATGTAATAAATTTGTTTTTATTCCTTTTTTCATAGATCTAATATGATGTCTCTTCTTTATCCCCAGGGGATTCATTCGTTGTTACACCAACCTCAAGCGTTAAATATTTGTTTGCACTCTTTGCTTGTTGCATTTTTATTCATCCTTTTTATGTAAAATAAACTGTAATTTCTCTGAAAGTCTGAATCTGTCAATTTTCTTCAGCTCCACCAAATCATGTGCCAAAATCCAGAAAACAAAAATCCAGGAAATTCCAAATTCCGAAACAATATTGGTTCCAAGCATTTTGATTGAGGATACTCAAGCTGTATTAACTTTTCCATGTACATATTAACTTTATCATTGACTTTATTTCAATTTGGTATTCTTACATAAACGTCGATGTATTTTGCAACCAGATTATAAAGGAATTCAAAATTCCAAATTGTTCTGAGTCATGCACTGAAATTTGTTTTTTTGTGACTTTTGGTTATATATTTTTAAATGATGATGCTGTTTTTTTTACAGAAAGTTTCAAGATATTTAAAGATTATTGAAACATAACTTGATTTCTTAGTAATTACTTATTAAATTTTCTTTTACAAAATTACGGTGGATTTGTGAGAATCTTTCTGTAGAGATGCCTTCAGTTGTAAGTTATTAGTTACAATCAAAGAATGGGAATTGCTCTCTTTCTTCAGAAATACTCCATTTCTATATATTTTTAGCACTTCTTTTGAATTCCTTTCACTCTGAAAAATGATAGCCATAACCTGTAAAATGTGAACATTTGGAAATTCTCTATCCAAGTTGTTCTAATTTTTGTTATGGACATAAGTTAACTAGAGTAATGCTAGTGGCCTGAAGTTAAAATTTGTATTTCCTAACTGAAGATCCAAATATTACATATTATTTAGAGAAAATTGATTTTTATAATGTAATTATCCGCTTTTGAACTGAAATCTCTAAAGTCACCTTTTACATTATTAATTTTTCCTTAAATTACATAAAATTAAATTTTAAATTATGGTTAAGTTTTCTCTCAGTAGTGGGAGAAACAAATTCTTTGTTAAAAAATCTATTCATTTTGGTTGAAAAATCTATGAATAGCTTACAACTGTTGTTTTCTAAAACTTTTTAATTTCTTTTTGGGGTCTAAATGGTTAGATACAGTCATGAAAAGCATTTATTATGAACATATTTTAAACATTTCATAATTCATTATAAATGGTAGGAAAAAAATTAATTATAAGTAAATGTCCTTCTTTTAAACATTTCATAATTCATTATAAATGGTAGGAAAAAAATTAATTATAAGTAAATGTCCTTCTTTTAAACATTTCATAATTCTTATTATGGTTTACTATAACCATATTCACATATTAATGAATACTTCTATTAATATTGACTACTTGACTAGATAAAGTAAAAAAAGTCAAACTTATGAAATGATGCATAAATACCATAAAGATATTTTTCAAAACTTCGGAAGGTATAATGTCCATCATATCGCTTTATTCCAACTGTAATGTCACTTCCAGTAGGTCCATGGAAGTTATCCACTAATCTTTTCACCAGTACATTTTCATTTGCTCTGCCAGCCCTTATCTGCAGCCTTTTTAATTCCAGCAGTTCTGAGAAAATATGCCTTTCCAATTGGTACCTAGTTAAAAGTAAAAGAATTACTGTGGTGTTTTTCATAATTTGGTATTAACTAATTTCCTTTTGGTTCCATCAACACATCACTGTGGATCACTCCACTGTTGGAGTGACAAATGCATTGGAAATGGAGGTATCTGCAGTGAAGGTGTTCATAGAAAGTAAAATGAAAATTTGAAATTGAGATGGCTTAACTAATTATGCTTGATATATCCAAGAATTATATTATTATATATATTTTATTATTATGTATATCATATTATTCTTTCTTGCAGGCAGTAACCCTGTAAACTTATTCATTTTTTTATTATTTAAAGATCTCATTGATGTAGGTAATAGATTATATAAACTATTCATTATTTATTAAAAATGTTAATTAGCTAGAGAAGGAAGAATGACTGAAGTTTGTAATATCTTAAGCATAGACATCATTTTAGTAATTCCTTATTATATATTAAATCTTTGGGAGAGAATTTTGAGGCTTTTTAGAAATATTCCTAATTTTTTGATTAGGATGCATGTTGGTTACCCTTTTCTTTTTTGCCTTTCTATATTTTACTTGTATATTATCTAGTCAATGCTGCTTTTGCTCTTGAAAGATTTAAGATAATGTTGAACAATTATCCAATGAAGTCTAAAAGTTATATTATGCAAATCATGGTAAATACTGTATCATTAATATAATGAAACCTGATAGTTTTTGTTGAGTCCAAAGTTAGGAAATACATTTTTAAAGGAGATATCTTAGCCTTAAAACTAGACTGTAGAAATCTAATTCAGATAGGATTTCACTTTTCTCCTTTAGTAAACTAGGTTAAGTGAAATAAGGTAGACTTGTTTTCTTTCCAGTTTGTATAAAATTCAATTTCAAACTTTTGCTTCCAGTTTGTATAAAAGTCAATGAAATGAAGCTGCCCATGTAATCTGAGAAAGTTAGCACTCAGGGCTGTGCTGAACTAATCTTACCTGAATGCTAATTTGTCTATTTAAAAATAAAAAATTGAACTATTATCATTTCAATTGCTAGGTTACCACTGAAAATAAGCAAAAATTTGTTCTTGTTTATGAAAATCAAAATTAGATATTTTGAAAAATAAACTACTGTGAATGGGTTATTTATTGGTGGTATCATTTAACATCATATTATTTAATGAAATTGTTATCAAGTCAAACTAAGAAATATTAGAAGACAGACATAAACTTATTGAAATCAAAATATTTTTTTCATTCCTTCTGACTTTTGGAAATTTACTTACAAGTATTTATTTTCCTGCATGTTGTCTTGATTCATGCTATCAGTCAATGTATTATTTTAATAAAATACAACTCTTAGACTAGGGATGGTGAACCTTTCATCAACTGAGAGCCAAACTTTATTGTAGGAGCAAGTGTAGAAAAGATGTGCGAATGTTAAGATATTATTTAAGATATTATGTTGATGTTGTATGTTTTGAAAAACTGTTGTAGTATGTTTTGAAAAAGTGAAAAACAGTTTGAAATTGAAAGAATTAGCTTTGACTTAATTTTAAACTTAAATATTTTTCGGGAAGAATTTAAAAATTAAGTTGGGCTGACACAGATCCAGATGTTGAAGGAATTCTCTTATAGCTCATATTCGATGTGTCTGATGTCCCATTTTACTAATTAGATATGAACAATTACATGTGTGTAATTTATGAAATGTTTTGTACGAGCCTTCTGGTGACTATATTTATGATAACTACTCAATTTCAAACTGGTAAATTAGTTAGGAGATTAATTATTTTTCATAAGAGTCATAATGTTTTAAAATTAGAAGAGAAAGTAATGGTTATCTGTTTAAACATAAGTTTATTTCATAAGTTATTTTATAATAAGATACTTTCATCAGTAATATATTTTATTCTGAACCTTGCTTTATATTATATCAAGTCATTGCTCATATTTTGCTACTTCACATAGATGTAAAAAATGAAGTTGATATTTGGTAGTTCATTTATTTTATTCATTCAATCTGCTCTCTTTTGTAAACTTTTTTGATTCTCCCTCTTTAAATTAGCTAGCAAGTGTGTGTAAGTATTCAGCAAATGCATTTACTTATGCATGATTAGTTATCCTTGAATGCCTTGAATCTCTATTGTGTCCATGTGCCATAGTAATATAATGACATCATTAATCCTCTTTGAGCTGTTAAATGGACTGCAAGTTATGAGATTTGAGATGCTTATGTTTCAAATATCTATAATTCAAGCTGAATTATAGCTGTCACAGTAAAAAATCACTATCTAAACAAAATATTCCAATTTCACTCACTTTCTTAGTGTGTTCTGCACAGCTTGAGTCACAGAAGTTGTGGGCATTGTTTTTCCTTGTCTCCTTTCCCCTCTTCTCTCCTCATCCTCTGATAATTGCTTCCCTATGTCAACCCTCACCCCTATTCTATCCCTCTCCATTTCCCTACCCCTTCCTTCCATCTTCACCCTTGTTGCACCCTTCTTTGTCCCCTTTCTCTGCATCTCCGAATCCTCCACTGCTCTCGAAGAAGAAGATGGTGTCTCTGCATCTAAAGGAAGGCTTGGGATCCTCGAGGATGACTCCATTGAAGATGCAATCCTCTCTTCATCTTTTGGAGCTTCCTCTACTGTCTCCTCCCCTTTAGCTCTGGTCTCCACAGATATCTCCGAATGGGTTTCTTCTTCGAACTCAGTTCCATCATATTCCACATTCTCCTTCCTATCTCCCGCTGCCACGATGGTTTCGATGGAAACGTCCGCTTCAGCCGTGGACGCGCCACCGTCTGCAACACTTCCGGTGTCCACCATTTCGCTCTCTGCTCTTGAATCAGTCCTCAAATCAACAATATCCAGGGTGCTGATACCTTCGTCTTTCGATGGAGTGTCGCGTGATTCTACTACATCGTTTATGCTCGATATATCTTCCGCTAGTTGGCTCACGTCGTCCTCTGTCCTGTCCTTCAGCAGATCGTCAGGTTCGATGGCCACCTGCTCTCTAGGGACCTCCTGGAGTACTTTGACTTCCACTTCGTCTGCACGGGCTGTTTCTTCATCCTCAGCCTCGCTCACGGTGAAGTTATCCTTGGCGCTTTTCACGTCTTCGTCTTCCCTTTTTCCACTTACTTCCAAAATCTGAATGCTTCCCTCCACTTCTTCGTCCCCTCCTTCATCTCTTGTGTGTATTTCATTTCTTTCGACGGTGGTAGTTGCAGTCTTAGTGGTGGTAATGTTCTTACCTTCTTCGACCACCTTTGTTTCAGTTTCGTATTCCGCGCCCTCTTTCGTAAGCTCGTCTTTTTCAGAAGGGCCCTCAACGACCACTCCTTCGTCCACTTCTCCCTCCTCTCCATTACTCTCTTTCACATTTTCTTCGATTACCCCGTCAACTTTCTCATCCGTTTGCTTCTCTTCCTCTTCCTTCACCTCCACCTTTATTTCGTGATGTTCCTCGTCTTCATTTTCCTCTTCTTCTTCGTCTTGTTCTTCCTCTTCTTCCTGTTCTTCCTCTTCTTCCTGTTCTTCCTCCTCCTCTTCTTCGTTTTCTCCTTCGTGTTTTTCTTCGTCCTCTCCCTCTTCATCTTTATCTTCCGTTTCCTCTTGCTCTTCTCTGTCTCCCTCTCCTTCAGATTGGGTGACATCTTCCTTAACGTCCTCCTTGTGTACGATGGCAACCACTTCGTGAACAGTTCCCTGCACCGTTCCTTGTAAAGGACTGTCGTCCTCGCTGGCCATCATCTCCCCTGCCACTGTTCCTCCCTGGAGAGCAAGATCTACCCCCTTTTGGACGATTTCTTCCACCTTACCTTCTGCTGACAAATCTTCTGTTTTTCGTGACTCTCTTTTTGAAGATTTTACTGGATCTTTCGAAGATTCTTCCAATTTTTCCGACGCCTTGTTCTCCTGGTCCACCGAAACTTCTTTCTTCTCTTCTTCTGGTGCCTCCAATACCGTCTGCGGCTTGACATTCGACGGAGTCTTATCTCTCTCTCCCTTAACTCTCGCCTTCTTTGATTTTATTGGCGTTCTACTTCCTCTAACTCTTTCTTTCGAACCATCTCTTCCTCCCTCTCTGTCGGTCTCCGTCGCAGACGACGAAAACTTTTTCTTCTCTTCTTCCCCAGCTTCCATTACAATCTCCGGCGTGGCTTTCGAGGGCGTCTTATCCCTTTCCACCTTTACTCTCGTTTTCTTGGATCTGATTGGCGTTCTGCTTCCCCTAACTCTTTCTTTTGAGCCGTCTCTCCCTCCTTCTCTATCGGTCTCCGTCGCCGACGTCTTTGCCTCGATGCTACTCTGCCTGCGCACGGTCGATTTTGCAGACTTTTCCAACCTGACGGTCTTTTTATTGATGGAAGCTTCCTTGACCGGTTTTCTTTCCGATGACCTGTGGTGGGCGACCTTCTTTACGGTTTTTACTTCCTCCACTGGCATTTTCGTTTCCTCCGTTGAAGATTTCGTCTCCTCCGCCTCTTCCCTAGCTTCCGGAGACCTTCTGGAGTGGGTCTTCTTTCTCACGGGTATCTTCGTGGGCCTCCTTTTTTCCTCATCTTTCTCGCTCTTCTCGGGGCTGGTGCTTTGCTGCGTCGAAGAGGTAGAGAATTTCTTCTTCATGGGAGTCGCTTTCTCCGATTGGGGCGTCCTACGAGCTCCTTCAGAACCTCCCCTGCTCTTTTTCCCCTCTCGTGCAGACTTCGTTTTAACAGTTTTCCTGCCACCTTTCCTCTTTTTTCCGGCGTAAGAGGATTCTTCCGCTTCCTCCTCGCTCACGATCTCTTCCTCAGCTTCTGATGACTCTACTACTTCCTCCTCCACTTCTTCTTCTTCGCTTTCCCTCTTTGTCTTTGTTTTCCTAGTTGTCCTTTTTCTTCTGCTCTTCTTTCTGCTCATGCTGTGTTCCTCTTCGCTTTCCTCTTCTTCCTCTTCTTCCCTGATGCAGCTTTCTTCTCCCCCTCGAGACCATCTTCCACCCACTCTAACCTTCTCTGTTCTCCTTCGCTCTCCTTCTACAGCGGTCTCTCCTCTCAGTCTCACCCGAGGAAGGTTTGATTCTTCTTCGCCTCCTCGTAGTCGTCTCTGGGAAACTTTACCACGGAGGACCGACAGTTCCTCCACTTCCTCCTCCTGGTCGCCGTCGTTCTCCGACAGTCTTATCCTTTCGACGTACTGGATGGCAATGTCGTCGTTTACCTGTGTAAAGAACAGAAGGTCAAATTTTCATAGGTATCATGATAACCCTTCGCGTGCCACCCGCCACTACGTGCTGCGCACAGTGGTCTGGAGAGCATAGATGTATAGATGGCAAAAGTACAATTCAATCGAAAATGGTCATTTTTCCTCTTTGGTAACCATTATTACAGAGAATCAGGCCTTCAAAAATGGGTGATATAGATACTTATGTTGAATTTCTCAGAAATTTTGCCTCATGTTCGCTCATAAAATTTCACCATTGGAATAGCTTCATTTGCAACGAAAGTTATTCAAGAACATAAACATATTGCCTTCTTAAGGCTTGGTACTATATTTTACTCTACCCTTAAATTTGTCAAAAGAAGAGCATTTTCCTGGATGCCTATTAATTTCTGTTTAATTACTAAAAATATGTTTACTTATAAAAAAATCACCCTCTCCCACCACTTTCTCGCATAATAAAATAAATTTGAATATATACTGATCATAATATGTGAAAAAATCAGCTGCTTTTCTGTTCGCTATTTGATGATTTGTGACACCACTTCGCCGACGGCTGTGTTCCAGATAGGTGGTTGCCGATATAAGCAATGAGATTTCAGCTCATTTCCAAATTGAAATTGTTTGAATAATTAATTAAACGAAGAAATTTAAAAAATATATAATTATTTAATTCGCGATCTTTGTTCATTACATACATTGAATATATGTTTAATTCATCGTAAGAAAGTTAAAATTCTAGCTTAAAAAATAATAACAATAAAAGATTAATATGTATGTATTCTGTGAGATTACGCAACCCTTCAATACGCAAAAGTCGGCACCTGGGGTGATACATCAAAATATGAAGTGTTAGGGAAAGGGTTAATACGCAGTTGACTCGGTTCTAGAACGGCTCACTCAATAGGCCATCCTTAAATATGGTACAATAGTTTTCGTGTTTTTGCACCCCTTCTGTCAGAGTGTCCCATGAAACGTCATAACCTACGTGACCAAGTGTCTGGATAGCTCATCATTAGGGTTCAGGTCACTAAGAAAACTTTTCGCTCTAACTTTTTACCCATGGAATTTTGATCCGATAGTCAGTTCACCCAAGAGATAATTTACCCCCGAGATATTTCACCCAGTGGATGTTATTCCAATTTAGATTTAAAAAAGTGTTTGTCATAATCCTTATATCGTTTATGCATCAGACTCACCAATATCCCAACTCGTTCTATTGCTTAGTATCAGTTGGGTCAAATATAATAGAATACCGTAAACCTGAGCCCTGGGGGGTTACTTGGACCCAAAGCAAAAAAAGGCTGGAAATGGCCAAAAGAAAGACATTTTGCAGTACAAGTGGTGTCATATAGACAAGAAAATCGTTCCACCGAAACTTATTAAAAGGGGATGTTTTTTATCGCCTGGTAGATACTTCTCACAATTTGTTTGACAAAAATTATATAAATTCCAAGAAATCATCATTACACATATGATTCCATATAGTGTTTTCGATTTACTCATTGAGTTCTTTAAATTAAATGATCATTCATGACCTCAGAATGTCTCTAAAGAGTTATATTTCCAGACCCTATGTCCTACTTAGGCCCATTTCATATTTACATTGTTTAGTTAATGGAAATAGGAGCTTGGGTCCAAGTAGCCCTAACCTGAGGGCTTCTATGACAAAATAAAAAAAAATTATTACAATCAGCGAAAAAAAGTTCAAAAAAGCTTTTAAATCATCGAAAAATATCTAAAACATAGTAAAGAATTTGTTATCAGCACAGGTTATGGAATTTAGGTATTATTTTGTTCGGAAAGTCCAAAAAATTAGAAATTTTGGGTCCAAGTAACCCTGGTTTACGGTGACTCAAGATTTACTCGTGATCTTCTTTCGCTAGGACAGAAATGGCGTGAATAATTCCCATGTTTCGTCAATGGTTGATATTGATAATAGGTTTTGGCGATTTAGTGTACATACTTGAATGAACTTGTCCTCGGTTGAGCGCAGCGTAGTTGGGGCAGTGGTGTGACCATCCTCGTAGACCGTGGCTCTCGATTCAGCCACTCCGTTGGTTTCGCTTCTGAAACCATCGACGGGGGTGGCGGTGACCATCTCTTGTGGTGGAGACATCCTTGAGGGTGGACCAATTAGCAGTGGTGGCACATTCCTTTGATTGGTGATAATACAAATAATTAGAAACAGCAGGTGAAAATTAGTTACAGCCTTTCTTTTCAAAACTTTCAAAAGTTCTTTGCTAGGATAGGTGAGATTACTTATAATTTATTTTTCCTCGTTAAGATTAAACACTCTAATCTTTCAATCCCTCATACGTTGATTAAGTTCGAGGAGAAGTTTAATTTTAAGCCGCATAAGCTAAAATATTTAAGTTTAGAGTGTTTTTCGTTTCTGATTATATGGCTAGAGATTTTAGACGTTCCGCTCACCTGGGATATGCCTCTGATTCTAAAAATTCTTTTCGGGTCCCTTAAATATTCCTTACTTTTAAAGCTTTACATATTTCACTATGGATCAACTAATTAAGGTTTTTTTATCTCTGAACTATTTATAGAGGATAACAATGTGAGCGCTGGAAGGACTCACTTCGTTTAATGAAGAGTATAAATATTTCCATATATGTACTTAACTATGGAAATGTTGGGATCATCTCTTTGTTTCTGTTACGTCCCGAAATTATTCGCTCTTAACGTAGCAAACAATCCATCCCGCACCGGCTGGTAAATACTATATCTGTGTCTTACAGTCTTACCATTTCCCGTTTACAACGCCTTAGAATATTATTACACTCTTCCCACAACTATCTGACATCTGAAAATGTTGATTAGTTAATAATTTTATTTCGTTTCCGGAACGGTATTAAGTAATGATGGTAAATAAAATGTACTGATTTTCGCAGAGTTAATGAAGGTCGACCTTCAATGACTTATATGAATCCCACTTTATATGCGTTGCGCTATACTAATTATTTCACTCCCTGAAAACTTTATCTTCCTTTATTAATGTTTTAAATGTTCGTTTTATTTCAATTGGCGAAACCATACATTTCGTTTCGCCTTCATTAATTTTAAAACATTTTTGACGTCTCATTATCCGGGTGCATGTGTGTTTGATAAATTAGGTTATCATTTGATTTCGCTGCTTACCCTAAACTATCTGGTTCTCTGGCTGAAAGAGGACCGGCGGAATCCAGATAAAGATCTTGGGGAGAGACTCCCTCTCCCACCGACATACCACCGGTGAGTCTAGCTGACTCTTCCGTCAGCTTGCTTGCCGGTACTCCTCCGTGTAACTGGAGAAATTTGGCGCAGCCTCTATTTCCCCTCAGTAAGGCAGTGTCAAGGGGAGTTGCCATCTGTCCTCTTGGTGTCCTCATCACCGGATTCACTAACGAGTAACTATCCAGGAGAACCTACAAGAGTTGTCAAAATTAGGTAATTTTTAATTTATGATATTTTTGATCTTTCCAAGCATCTGCTTCATAAATTGAACCTTTGATTTCCATAGGTGAATTACACAGAAGGAATAGAAGCATTACAAATTCAACGTATATTATTAAAGCTAAATTCATGTAATACATCTTCGTTAATTTATTTTGATGACAACATTGCATATGTAATTATTATTATGAACAGGAAAATTTAGACCACATGAAGACTTTGGTTAGAAGACTTCCATATGATTCTTCAATTCGATAATTTCATAATTTTTGAATTATAATTGTTTTTAACGTCTAACAGATGCATAAATTTAAAATAGCGGAGGAATTGCACGCAAAGAAAGTATTGGAAAATGAAGGAGGTTTATTTTTATGAATATTTTATCTAAGAAAAATGTTTTATACGAATACTATTAAGCTAAATTTTGATATCTATTGCCACGAGTCTCATCACTATGGATGTTACTTATTCCAGGATTTTCTTACCACTATATGTTACAAAGCATTTTATTGTATATAGCGCTCCAATTCCAAGGTCCCGGGTCGAGTCCCGGCTAATCGGATTTTTCTGTTTAGGGAATGTGTTCATTAGTTGTTCTTGTTCACGCCTCTCTTGTGATTGTCCAAGAAGTGGATGTTTGTGGGAGTAGTATATAAATAACCAAAGAAACTAAATGACTAAGAATGGCGCATGTATAGACATTGAAGTACATATCTATTTTTTAATGCAAGATCATAATTTATTTACTTGAAATATCGCTTGATGTAGGAATCGTACCGCATTGTTGTTACTTCTTGGTCGGAAGGATACATTCAAATCTCATGAGCCTCCCCTCTAAATTTCTCACGTTTTCTTTCAGATATTCGACTCTCTTGAATTCAACCTCTTGGTAGATGATAGCGGTCAATGACTCGAACGATTCGACGAGCGTTTTATTTCGTGAAATTTAAAGCGTTCGAATAGTCTGGTTGAAATTTGTCGACTTCATACTTTATTTCGTCCCATATTGGTTTCTAAACTCGAAAATCATGCCTCCAATTCCGTACCCGGTTGGCTGTGCCCATTATTTGAAATGACTACCTTGCACATTTCTACATTGTTGTGTATGGACGCCACGTGCAGCGGACTTCTCCCATCATTGTTGGCGGCGTTGACTGCTGCTGGCCTCTGATGAAGTAACCACCTCACCAAGTCCCTCCGACCAGATTGCACAGCCTCGTGAAGTGGAAGGTCTCCTTTCACATTCCTTATCCAGAGATCCGCGCCTCCCACGTCGCTCAGCAGCCTAAGGGTCTCCAGTTGTCCTTTAGCTGCTCCGCAGTGCGCAGCTCTGTAAGACAGCACTGAATTGCAATTTCCAAGGAATTCGACGGGGAAATAATTGAAGAAAAAAATCTTTGTTAGAGAAAACCTCCATGATAACAAACGCCTACTAGACTACAAGAAAAGAAATAACACGACATGGTTTCATAATAAAGCTACATTCTCAGATCTGCCACACCTGAGGATGTAACTTTGTTATGAAACCATGGTCGTGTAATTTCTTTCTTGTGACCTAGTAAACGTTTGTTATCATGGAGCTTTTTTGTGTTAATGACTACCGCAAAATAACGCCTTATTCTGTATCATTTATCTTTATTTGAGATCGAAAAATCGAGAACTCCTACTCATGACAGCAATTTCACGTTGAATTCAAGTTTAAGCTCGAGATTTTTGCACCTTTTTTATGTTTCAAGGGTTTAAAAACGCTTCATAAGCCGTACCTCGGCAGAGGAAACCCGCGTTTGGTGATGTTCTAGATTGCCCATTTCTAGAAATTACACTATGCGCATTTCGGAAACAATCTTTCCATCTTCCAGGGTCTCCGCAAACGGTTTACGGAGTGTTTTTAACCTCAAATCTTCCCTTGCACTTTATTACGATAAAAATATTTAATCTTTTTTTATTCTGTTATGCTTACGACATCAGTGAAAATGGCCGACAATTTAAGGTAAACGATCAATTTATATCCCCGTTTAGCAATCAAAATTCAAATTCGCCAACTCCTCGTAAAAAATACCGATTAAAGAAAGGCAAATTACTAAGCACGGAAGAGCCGTGTGGCTGAAACCCAAGGAATAACAGGTGTGAAAAACAGTGACATGACTGGGACACGAACCCAGGTGTCCCACTTTCCGGGCAGGTCATGTCTCTATTTTCCACACATGTAATTCCTTAAATCACAGATTGTTAAGACGAGTCTGCCGTCTTTTTAAAACACTGTTAAATTACTTCGGAAAATCACGTTGCTGTTTTAATTAATTAATTAATTCATTACGGGTAGAGCCCAGACACTATGATTGCACAGTATTAAAAGAAGATTTAAAACAAAATAAAATGTCATACAAAGAAGACATATCAAATAAAAATATAAGTGTGCATAATTTTCCTATGAATGTAAGTTTCTTATATACGTAAGCAAATATCTTGGATCCACTGTAACTATCCATAGAAGGGCCGAAGGTATTACTCGAAATATTACTAGTAATGGGTTTAAATGTAAACCGATTTTGAGCAAACCACTTACGTTCTCCCTTTCCTGTCCTGTCTATTTGGCTGCGCACCAAACCCTAGCAGTAGTCTTGTGGAGTCTGCATGCCCAAGAGTGGCCGCGTAAAATAAGGCAGAGCATCCGTTGGCGTCGATGACGTCCACCTCCGAACCGCACAATGTTACCAGTGTTTCCAAACAGTCGGTGTGACCGCGACTCGCCGCACAATGGAGGGCTGTGGGTCAGATGAAATGATGTCACAAAATCTTTATCACAGTATTGAGGGATGATTGAGAATTTTTATTAGTAGATTTTTGGTAAAACCTGCTAAAATAACAACGGTGGGATTTACGGAATTGGAAATGCCTTTGCACCATACTCTCCTATAATTTAGGAGAAATATACAGCTTTTTCCCGAAAATAAGCGCCAACACGACATTTCAAGATATCATTTATATTATTCATTATTAATTAATGAATAAAACATGTAATTAATCTTTCTTTACTTTCAGAATATTCTTGATATAAGCCTGACCCCAAAATTAAGCCCTAGTTGATATCGTTAGCCAGACGTACAAATTTCGTCATTCCACTGAAATACACTACAGATGTATTGAATTATGATGTATTGAGTGAATTAAAATATAGATTATATAATATATACCTAATAATATGTAATGAAAAAATAAGAATAACATTAGAATCAACTGCTTGGACCGTGACTTCGTGGTGGGACTCCATGAAGGAACAGGGAAAAGTCGAACTGTACAAAGTACAACATTGGTTAGAAGACGGCCATGGTTTTGACTTTTTCTTGCTGTTTTTAAAAATAATGTAATTGAAAGGATGTCGAAAAGGAATAAAACATAGCACCGAAAAGCCGTGCGGCTGAATCCCATATCTGTTCTATCATTAATATTATTGAAACGAGTGCTTCAAATAATTGTTAAACAAAATTAAAAGAGCAACAATAAGGTATAGAAAAAATGACAGTTTTCATATGTTGGATATCCACAATCGCCATTGTTAAAAAATAAGTAAAATAATCCTCAAGACGTCTTTTAAAGTAAAACAATGTAGGACACGATCTTATTTTCGGGGAAAAAAATTTAAGTTTGAGAAAATGTTTTATACGTTTAGCGAATAGAGTTCATTTTCATTGAATTTATACGTAAAATTTAACTTCCTTTATTTCTTAAATTTATTGCCTGAAAAGAGATATTTCTTTGGTTGTATCATCGGAATAAAATGCGTCAAGGCTTACCTTGTATATATCTTATTGTTAGCTCGAGTTTTAAGAAACTAGAGCAATGAATGCAAGCAACAATTTTTTCAGTACTGGCAGCATTGAAAATGCCACGCAATTCTACCATTTGAATTTGAAATCAATCATTCAAGCTTACTTTTTGTGATTCATCATACTTCGTACGAAAACTTATTTGTCGCCAAATTGTTATATACTTACTGAAACATTCCTAGAGGCAAATTCTTCAAGGATTATGCATCAGTCTCCTTCAGCATTTCTCCATTCATCTTAATACTTAGTTACCCACCAATTCAGAAATATTGTTGACGATTGAACGTGTATAGACCGGAAACAAAGACCGGATGAGCTTTCGAAAGGTGGAGGTCGAAGTGTATCTGTTTAAGTAAATCCTTCGTTTCGGCCAACTGGGACCAGGCAGCATTTATGTTGGGGCATGTGGTTAGCACTTTTACATATACATCTACATAAATACCCTGCAAGCATTTGGCATGTAGCAGGGGGTGTGAACACCAATCGTTCGAGTTACCTCTTTAGCTCATTGTTATCGCGCAACGTTCGCGAAAAGAATGAACCCTTAAAAAGACTTGTCCTCACATCTATTTCTCTTATTTTACGCTCATTGTCGGATCGGCCGAAGTGGCAGGGGGGTCGCATAATACCATTTACGTCATCCTTTCTGGCAGTGCCTTTTTGTAGGAAAAATATATATAAATTCTCACCCATCCCATGAATTATTGGGTTTGTTAATGAACTTTCTAATCATGTAGATTTTTTAAACGAGACTTAGTGTTCCTTAAAGAGGAAGGCATATAAAAATGTATCACTTAAGATCCATATCATTTCCTTATTTTTTGGATACTGTACGTTTGTACTTTAAATCGTGTAATTTAAGAGTATTATTTTTTTACCTTTATATTTATAACCTTAATTGTATATTGTGTTTTTTTTATTATAGTGCATGTAATTGGGGATACCTTTTTGTGCTGAAAATAATAATAACAATCCGCAGATGTACGTTCTCTGAATTTAGCAAGCAATCGAAGCCTTGCTTCTAATCTCCTTTTATTTCAAGGATTCCCAACCTGAGAGCATTTGCGCAACGCTTTCTTTTCTGTCGCGATACTTAGATTTCAATGCTGCTTATAAATGACGGAACAAGACCAAACTGCCACCTCTTAATTATTACAGATGCCAATATTCATCACGGTGATGGGTGAACAGCAAAACATGTGGATCTGCACCGGAAATCAAACCCGGAACCGCTTTCACCAAACACGAATGCGTAACCCATCCGGAAGCCTGTATCAGGTTACAGTGAGTATTTGTCCGTTTCCAATAAAAATATTTTTTCAACGATTTCTTTCCGCATTTCTCGGTTTATGTGCTAACGATATGAAGATGTTAGCTCACCGGTAAGTCCATCCTTGTCGTGGGCCTCGACGCTGGCTCCAGCGTGGACCAGGGCGATGATGGCGTCTGCACTCCCTGTGAATGGAGGACGGGGGCGGAAGGGCAGGGGAGGGAGTTCACCTCGGGAGCTGTGGGAGGGGGGCTCTATGGGAAGGGGGTCCCACCGCACCCGAGGACGAATCAGGGGCTAGGGCTCTGCGATTGGAATCTTCCGAACCGAATACCCACGACCAGAGACGAGCCTCTCGAGGGGTATGCCAGCTCAAAAGAGTTTAGAATCGCAATTGTTTCATATGTCGGGGACTTTTTTACATTATTTAGTGGGACTGTTATGATCCATGTTAATCATTGGGTTAAAGGGGATTTAACTTTGAGGATTATAATATTTTTTCACCTTATGCGTTGTTAGAATTTATTGTACCGATTCCGTTGCTTCCACTTTTATCTTTATGCCAGTAAATCAGAACTTCCCAAGCAATGAGCTGCATTGGTGTGCCGCAAGAAAGATCTTGGGGTGCCGCATAATACCCAGGTATTACAGTAATAAAGTTTTTAACTATGTATTGTATACTCACTTAATTTTACTTGAACCATTTTTATCGCGTGTTGTAGTTTCGTTTCGAAAATATGATTTTTTTGCTCTAAACACATTTTACCGTTCTTTATCAATTTGGATTTGGATTAAAACTAACTCACGAATTTCTCAGAGAGCTATGAAATTTTAGGTAAGACATAAGTGTTTGGGAAGTACTGAAGTACATAATTAAGGGTAATGTGATTATTCATTTTATCTGGTGATTTTTATATATATCTGGAAATATTTACTAGATTTAACATATTTAATGAGTCCAATGCATTTAAAACATTTATTCTATTTATTATATTTATTTACGTTTTTATTTAATATGTGTAAGAATTTAATATCTATTTAATATTGCCAATATATTCTGCTTTTATTTACAGATGAATTTAGCCATATTTTACTGGAAATTAATATTATCGAGTAATTAATATTTTTGATAATTGTTAGGATTCCACAGTAATTTTAATACTCAAGTATTTGAACAATATTTGTAATATTTCATCAAAATTATTTGTCAAGTAGTCTTGAACAGTTCAAATCAGTACAATTTTAACCTTTGAGAAAATACTATATACAAGAATTCTTCACTTACTGGTGTATTTAACCTATTGCTATTAACCTATTTAACTTGATCGTATTATACTTCATTAATTTTTTGTTTACATATAACATGAATGAAATCCGTAATCGAATGTAAAACATTCATCGATGTCGAAAACATCTTACGCAATGGATCTATACTTTGGGTACTTCAAAAAATATATCTACTATGTACGACAATAAATACGAGTAGAGTGTGCTGTATTAGCTGAATATAGTTATATAAATAGTGCTATTTTAATTTAATAAATGCGCTATATTATCTTTGTTTACGCAGATTTTTAGGCATGAAATAAAAAAGTTACCGATTGATATGTTCTCTATCGATGAATATTTACTTATCTATTGTAATTATAAGGGAAATATAAATAAATTAAGGAACGAGAGTGATATTTTAATTTTTCACGAAAGTAATGTAATTCTATCTTGTTTTCGGGTGTGTTGCCAGGAAAAATCTATTCTACTGGATTCTGAGAATAAAAATTATGTAACTTATGAAAAAATGAACTGTTATCAAATATCATCTTAAAAGATTCAGAAATCAATGACTTGACCAATTAACACACAGAAGATTAGTTTAATTGGTCGGCGAAGTGGGAGAAAGTTTAATTTTCGAATGAATGATTTTAGATATTAACGGTTTTACAGCGGGAAATTTTTTATATTAATAATTATAGAGGACCGAGATCCGAGACGTTTACGGAATGAAGAAATTAGGGCTTGACAGTTTTCTCTATGAGAGGGATACGATTAATGCTTCTACCCTTTTCTCTTTCCCCTTATCCAAAGAGATATTTTTCCGTGTGTTTCTAACGTTTGCAATCGGATTAAAAAGTTCAGAGTTTGAACAAATACCACTCCCCGTTTGGAATTTAAATGGAGGTTTTCTCACCTGCGCTGGCCGCCCATAGAATCGGCTGACGGCCATCTTTATCCTCCACGTCAACTTTCACTTTGTGCGCCAATAGCCTTCTTAGAACCACGAGACCCACTCTTGGATCGACGGAAGAGGTTGCTGAATTGGCCCCACACATTTGGGCGGCGTAGTGGACAGGGTAAGCTCCATGGATGTCTGGGGTCGATGGATTGGCTCCGGCAGCTATGACCATCTCTAGAGCTTCCACTTCGCCACACACTGTTAGAATAATGAGTATTCAGAGTGAGGTTATTGAAAAAACAACTCTTTTTACCAAAAGAGAAGTAGAAAACTGGAAGAAGTAGTTACATCACGGCAAGGAAATTTCGCAGATGACAGTTTTAAAAGAGAAAAAGATCGTGTGCGAAGGAGTATTACTTTTGGCTTATATATCAGAGAAAATTTGTACGTATTTTCTCTCCTTACACATCCTTCGAAGTGGTATAACTAAGATAAAATTGTTTGTTTTTATATTCATAAACATTGATTATAAAATTGCTATTAGTAGAATATTTATTCGTTCAGAATTTCTGTGGAAATAGTAGCATGAGATTAATCATTGGTGTCGAAGGATTCTGTGCTATCCAAAGCAACCCTTTCGTTTGCCCCCACTCCCGATAATTTCCATACATAAGGCTAGATGGGAAGTAAACCCGCCCAAATAACTCCACCAGAGCCGACCGTAGTGCATATCTGTGCTAGGAGATTTATGTACTGTTGGTTATATAAATAGAATTCGTTGTTCTACAGGGCGAGAGTTCTAGCATTAACTTAGAAGGAAAAATCGCTTTGCTTATTTATGTTTGTGTTTGCTCTAACGTAAGTAAGGCACTTCCAGTAAATAGGAAATGCAATCAGATCTTAATGAAATACGTCATAAAAATGCTATGACCACAGTTGGAAGTAAAATGCCTTCACATTTTTGCAGCAGTGAAAATCAGTTTAAATGATTTTATAGAGTAACATGATAAAAGACAGTATCTTATTTTATTTACTACTAGCCAAGAAAAAATGTGTGTATTTATAAAGAATGACAATCGTACATAGGAATCTATGTATACCTATAGTATACCTCAAGAAAGCGTTAATTTTTGTTACACATTTCCTCATTCACAAATACGGTAAAAATTCCCGATGAGAAACCTCTGTTCTGATGAGGTATTGGTAGATTAGTCGCCCGGAAGGCGGAAGACCCGAGTTCGAGTCCCAGTCATGCCATAATTCTTACATGTCAGTTTTTCCTTTTCCTAGGTGAACATCTTTCTTCAAAATCACCTTTCACCCTTTTCCTAAAAATAGTCTCTTTCGAATGACAGCTCAACCCACTGAGAACGATTAAAGCGCTGCGTTCGATTTTTAGAACCATAGATGGGAATCCTTTCGGATTGGCGGTAAGGTAGCAGCTGTTATCAAATCTAGCTGTTGAATCTTTCTCGTTTATTCACATATATAGTTTAAGAATCCATAGACTATTTGGATGGTTTTTAGGTCGAGTAGAATCTACTTCAGTTACAGCTCTCGCATTTCTTAGGCGAGTTGCACGAAAGATATAACATATTTGGGAAAATGATTAATGTCATGACATACTGGCGCGTTTAGCTCATTCAGTATTTCATTTACGATTCCTTTCTTACGGGCTGCGAGATTAAACGATTTATACGGAAGACATGAAGTTATACGCACGAATATCCAATTCAAATAATTTTCACTCCACAAACTGTGACTTCCTTCTTTAGATGACGTCGATCGTAAATATGCTGGCGAATTCGCAGTTTCCCCAAACTTCCGCACGTTGTTATGGAGGCGCCACCTTCTGGAGATCGCGTGAGCGACCGAACGAGATCCCGGGGTCTCTATATTTTCTCAGAAGAAGCACCACTTTGGCACTCAAAGGTGCCCACGCCAGTTGATGGCCTCCTTCATCATCAGTGGCGCCGTAGGAGAAGCAGGCAGGAGAGATGACAAATGAGTCGGCGTTGATGTCAGGACGCATTGAACGTCGCCGGGAGATTCACACGCCATCAGACATAATGACCTACTTAAATTTCGCAAACTTGGGATGTAATTGATGGTTCCCTAGTGGGATAGAAACTCCTTTCGTTTCAATTGTATCTCAATAGGTTTTCAAGGGGTTTCCATTGCTCTCTGAAACTCGATTCGTGAAAGTTTATTCGTACTGAATTGAACTCCGCGGATTGCACGTTGTAACTCAGTGAAATCTATCTTTATCCAAATTCTAAATTTCTCTACCGATGTGTGAGAGTATGCGAAAGATATGAAGGAATTCCACATTATTCTGATCTAATCTTGAAAAATGCGAAATTCGTAAAGTAACTTCTTAAAGCTTTCGTTAAGGTGGGATGAAAGAGTACGGTTTTAAAACGTCGTCTTTCAGAGTAAGAAATGAAATATTTTGCTAAACTGGTGTGTAAAGTTTTCAAGAGTCAACTCAGTAGTTTTGACAGCCGTCCTCGGTAGTATAGTGGTCAGTATCCCCGCCTGTCACGCGGGAGACCGGGGTTCGATTCCCCGCCGGGGAGATTTTTTTTTGCTGTAGGATAATAGCGGGGTGGTCTAGCGACAGCGATTTATCGGGTTCGTATCCTAGTTTCGGCAACGTTGTAAATTAGAGATTTAAAAGCACTCCGTAAGCTGCATGGTGGCAGGCGGAACTCGCGTTTAGAGGCAAACGGGAAGCTCCGGATTACAGATTTCTAATTGTGAGACCCTTAAGAATGGAAGACCAATGGAATTGTGTAACCCTTGGGAATGGCATTTGTTTCCGAAATGCGCATAGGGTGATTCCACTATTAGAAATTCCGAAATTCCCATAGTGGAACCCTTTTAAATGGAAGCTTTGTTTCCGAAATGCGCATAGGGTAATTCCACCATTAGAACTTACCATAGTGGAATCCTTGAGAATGGTAGCTCCGTTTCCGAAATGCACATAGGGTGATTTCCAGAAATCGGTAATCCGGAACTTCCGGTTTCCCTCCAAACACGAGTTCCGCCTGCCGACATACAGCCTTCGGAGTGTTTTTAAACCTCTAACTAATTAACAGCCGTGTTGCAATTTTCTTTTCTTTCAACGTTGTTTGTTAATAAAGAGTAACTTTTAAGGGCTATATTTTTCGATTAGAATCCTCCCCATAATGACGTGATTATTAACATAGATCTGATTATCTGTTTATGAATATTTCATCATCTGTAAAGACAAAATTCGATGGAAAGTAATGAAAGCACTCGCGACGTTTTAACTCGTCAATAATTGAAATGCTATCATGAAAATTATTTCAAAAAGTTTACGGTGCAGATTTTTCAGTCTGACGCTTTCAGCGGTGTTTATGTTGAAGGTTGATAAGATTGGTCTATTATATGACCCTACAAATGTAAAGTAGCTCCCGAGTGGTAAAATCATCAATGAAAACTTTCTTTTGAGGTCATACAACACCGCCTCATTAGCATGAATGGTTTTCTTTTCTTCGAACTTACTTGCCTCTTTCAATGACATAACTACGGAAATAATTCATGCCCGTAGTCTAAATATCTAACCTGCTATCTCTGCTATTCTGTGTAGCAAGTTGTTGGCAGGGTTTTTTTCTCGTTGACGGTGCGATAGAAGCTAACAAAGATGTTGATGATGGCGTTCTTCGTGCTTTCCGGAGTATTTATCTTCTTATCTTCAATATAGTTATTTCCTCGGTTTGTCCAAGCAACAAATACGATTAAGATAATAGTGCAAAAGAATTTCCTGCAAGGAACTAACAAAGTTGCTGTTTTTTATCGCGGATCAGAGGAACGTGTTTCTTCCATGAAATAATCAAATTTTAAATAGGAATTACTTCAAAAATAAATATTTACATCTACCGGTCAAGAAAGGAATATTAAGTTCCTTTACTAGAGATTTATTTCATTTCGATGTGGTATTTATTAAAATTATGGAAAACAGTTATAAAAACCGACAAAGTAGAGAAGAATTAAGTACTTTTGTTACTGATAAATATATAACTTCATGTAAATGCATTAAAAATAGCATTAGAAAGTAAGGAACTTAACTGGGGCTGTTTTGATTGACCCACTTCTGTTTCCTGTGTTTTGACCGGTCTTCACCTCATTTTGAATATATCACCTCTGTATGTGAGATTTCAGTCCTTATTCAAATTTCGTTTCATAAATAATTAATAGATTTTGATATCTGGAACGACCGGATGCTTAAAATCCTGCTCCATATATCTATAAGCTATCACAGAAATCTTTTCTGAACTAATTCTCCCATTATTTCTCATTTTTATCCTCTCAGTACCAGTGTCTAGTACCTGATGGTAGCTCTTTTTGAAGTATAAAATATAATGGTAGCTTATTNTGACTTTTGCGCAAGATGGTGCGCACCCAGGAAAAATCCCAAGGAAGAATGGACTTGAAAAAAGCTGACGGGACCGGGAATCGAACCCGGGTCTCCCAATTGCCGGTCGGGTGCTCTGTCCGTTGAGCTATCCCGGCAGAACATTTCTCCAAGCCATTCTCCACCCATTGGGAGACCCGGGTTCGATTCCCGGTCCCGTCAGACTTTTTTCAAGTCCATTCTTCCTTGGGATATTTCTATAACCTTTGTTCTTTTGTTGGATTACTGTTTCCTTCTTTAACCAGCTGTAGAATTAAAGGCATATATTTAGTTTTTTCATTGGAGATTTCAATGGAGCTTCCCGTATGGTCATTTGGGTAACGAGTTCGCCTTTGGTGAAAACCGTCCTGGGTTCTATTCCCGGTGGGGGCCCATATCTGCAATGTGGTTGTCTAAGCACTTAAAAAATACTTATACTACGCCCACGGTTCCTGGTGTTCAATGTTGTATAGAACTATTTAAGAGTATATTTTATATATATATAT